>CAEGAD010008752.1:0-32222 GCA_903067055.1 Poeciliopsis paucimaculata
ATATATATATATATATGTATATATATATACAGTATATAAACAGGTTACATCAGCTTCTCCTGGTATTTGGAGATGCAAGAGAAAAACATACTGTGTGTTGTGGTTTCTTCTTAGCAATGAAGTCAATTTAGTCCAGCAACGATGGAGAAGGACTTAAGGCTCAGGGAACAAACTGGTCCTCCGAAAAGGTGTGCAATAAGTAGGCCTGTCACAATAAACAATAAATCAATTAAATTACAAATTAAAAGAAACTCAATCATTTTTATTTGCTTGATTTATCGTTTTTCTTTTTGTTCCTCTCTTTTTTTTTTTCTTTTTTTTTTTTTTTTAACCAAAAACCAAATGATAAAAGTTTTACGTCTGGTGTTTCGGTCTCAACTGTCCCCTACTTTTTTTTGAGCGATAATTGCGTTTTCTGAAACTTCATGATTTATTTTATTTGTTTTTTTATTTTTTTTTTATTTTGGATATTCCAAATGTCTTCCAGTTCCAGTGTTTCAATGTTTATTAGAATTTAAAGTTTATTGATCTTTGAGAATGTGTTTTTGCATTATTTTGCCATTATTAGTATTGTACTACTTGAAAATGTTCACAAAGCAACAATGTTATCATTTATCGCAATTTATCGTCCAGCAAAACATATCCAGACAGGCCTAGTAATAACGCTAAAATATTTATTTTTGTTGAAGGATGATAACTGACTGTTTTAACCGACACGCAGCGCAATAGTTTGGTGCAGTTAACAATTATTTTAAAATAAATGCACTTGAGCTATTCTGTTTTACATTCTTATTTTTCTTTCAACTGTTCATTAGCATTATAAATAATTTCTAATCACTAAGGTATAATTTTGACCTTACACAGGGCCCATTTTCTTGAGCTCTTGGACTTGATGAGGACTTTTATTCAGTTTACCACAAACTGTGTTCGAGGATTCTGACAAAGAGTGACATCTTGGGATAACCAGACTCTTTCAAAGACTTCACCGAGAAATTTAATTAAGTTTAGTAGAAAATTAAGCAAACTTTCTGTTTTGACCAAATCGGAACAGAAAAGGCTTTCTTCCATTGCCACACAAGCCTCTGTGTGGTGAATTAAAGAGAAGGTAAAGTAAGGTAATTTTATTGATATAGCACATTTTCAGCAAAACGGCAGGTCAAATTGCTTTACATAAATTAGAAGGAAATAAAACAACAAACCAAAAGAAAGACAAAAAGGTAAAAGTAGAAAACTACATATTGATTGCCCATGTTTAATAACAATAAGTAGTCTATAATTTATAAACTAAATTATAAATGGTAAATTAAGAATCTCTGGATTCTTGTCCTGATAAAATTAGATATCAGTTGCAGTGGTTCAGTTCTAGATTTGTACAATATAAAGCTAGATGCTGGTTCTCCATGTTTGATTCTTGTTCTGGGTTGTTAAGTAGATTGTACTTTCTCAGTTTGTTCCAGTTGGTCTTGCTCTGATATTACAAGTGTAACGCTAAATGTTGGACTAAAGTAGTAAGTACTCTACAGTTTATGAAAATATCTAAATGTCGAAGAGTGCACACAGGAGGAACCAGGACTTTGATCAAGTAGGAATGGTCAAATATTTACTCCATTCTTATGAAATGTCACAGCAAACGACTCAAGTTTTGTTCCGTTGGGAAATAGGGCTAAAAGGTACTGACAGCAGTGGTACCAGCAACTGTGCGACCATTAATTCAATTAAACACAACTACATTATTTTGTAACAAAAGATGTCTTTTTTTTCTCCAAATTTTGATTAACATTCTCAGTGTAAAATTATGCTGCTGCAATAAAAAGAAATGAATTATTTTAAGGCCTTACACGTCTTTACCAGGGGTGCCTATAAATGTGGCTGGCACTTTAAGTGCAGGGCATTTACCATTCAGACTGTTATCTACAAGCCCAAAAGCCTGGTTCTGTAATGGCGAGGGTTATTATTGGTGCGTCTCAAGTAGATAACTCACTCCCCTGTGATGACAGCTTTAATTCGAGGCACATTAAAATTTTAAAACTAGATATACTGCCTTAAAGATCACATCCATTTGAAGAATGTTCATGCATTTTTCAATAAAACAATACAAAATCCCATCCTGCTTTGCTTTATAAAAGCAACGTTATAAAACCAGTGTTCTGACCAGTGCCCAAGAAAATGTGTCTACAACACCACAAAAGCCTTTCAGAAGCTCAAAGAAAGGTACTTCTAATACCTACTTTGGAGAGCAAGATAAAAATAAGCATATAAAACCAAGATCCTGTGGGCTGTTTAACACTCATGAAAAAAGCTCGTCTCTTCCCACCTGCGGCTCTCTTGGGTTGACAGACACAATACATTGCCAAAAGTATTCGCTTGTCTTCCTGTACACCTATATGAACTCAAGTGTCGTTAATCCACTTTAAATAAGATTTCGCCTTCTGGAAGAGGAGCGTTTATAAAGTCAGAGAAAGGGGATATACATCCCAAATTGTGGAAGTATGAAATTATCCGAGGTGTGTAGGAATGGGGTTGCATAGTGGCACTAAGGTCCTGGGTTCAAACCTAATGCCTTTTTATTTAAGTGCATTTTATTTCAATATTCATGCTTTGGGATTTATGGCTCAGAAGACACTTTCCAAAACGTGACTTGTTAGGTTCAATTTAATAAGTAGTATTCATTTCAGTATATAGTCTAACAATCTTTTTTTAAAATTTTTTAAATTCTCTTCTTGACAGCTGGCCTAATGCTCATAATTTCTAATGAATGACGCATCTGGATTCTCTTAAATAAATTAAAGTCATTCTATATGACCCACAGTTTACCTGAAAGAGAGACAAATTAAACACAGGTTCCACACATGCGGCATTTAGTTTTGTTACCAGAAAAGTGTGCCGTGCCTTCAATTCATCTGTTGGAGCGAACTTAATGTAACATTTTTGACCTGAACTTTGAACAGAAGTAGCCTCACTCCACATGCTTTGATTTAAACAACGGTAATTTCTCCCCCAACATCAATTATTTAATTCACACCACCGGAACTTTTTACTAAGTTTTTACTGCAGTGTGTTGTATTTGGACTTGCATGTGAAACCAACACACACTGTAGCCACAGTTGTGAACCATTTGATTTATTTTTGATGTCTTTAAAAACAAAACAAAACAAACAAAAAAAAGCAACCGGACACAGAAAACGTGTGCATACAAAACCAAGAACGAAACAATCACTACTTTTCTGTTTTAAAAGGAGTAGGCAGAAGTGAACACTTATTTAATACTACCCCTTATCTTACCCCTTACCGACTCGATAATTATTGAAAAGAAGAAATATCGTAGCATTTAACTCGGTTTTCTTTGCAAAATATCTCATGTACAGGTAGAACAAAAACTTTGTTAAAATCTTTGTTCGTTGCCACAGATTGTGGATATCTCCCCGGCCTTGTTAACACCCAAACTTGCTTTGATCTAAACCACACATGCGGCACATGGGCTCTGAAACTCCTGTACTTGAGAGCCAATACCCTGCAGCTTTAGCACAACTGAATCAAAGCAGGTATAAATACTCAAAAGGTTCAATGGCGTTCTCGTCTGACCAAAAGCCTCTTTCTCCACAGGTTTTGCCGCGTCTCCCACATGGCCTTCAGCAAACTACAAACGGGACTTCTTAGGTCTTTCTTTTTCATTATGGCTTTCTTCTCGCCACTTTCTCGTAAAGGCCAGACTTGTAGTCAACAGATCCTCCCACCCTCCACAGCTGCTCCGTTGTAACCATGAGCCTCTTGGCTGCTCCTTTGATTAATGCTGTCCTTGCCTGGTCAGTCGGTTTAGGTGGGCTGCTAGGCCTTTGTATGCAAAATTTCTCATTAACTTTTTCCCTGACCTGGCTGCTTTGTTCCTTGTTCTTCATGATTCTGCTCGCTAATGATGCCTAAGAAACCTCAAAAGGCCTTTTGAAACAAACATGAACCTTTTCCCTGGACATTATGCTGCTTTGCGATGGTCTATCACATAAAATCTCAGTTAAAATGCATCGCAAGTTGTGATTGTAAAGTGACAAAATATGAGAGAAATACTTTGCATTTTTTTGTCTGTTGGAATCGAGTAGAAATGGATACATTTCCTCGCCGTTGCTTTTCCTTCCCCTCAGCAACTGGGGCTCTATTTTAGTGTGGCTGCAAGATGTGAAACAAAAGTTGGAATAAAGGTTAGGTTTAAACAATGAGGCTCTGAGGTTTAAAGGTTTGGTAATCTTCCAGTAAATGAGCTGTGAGTCACTCCTGTATCCTCGCAGGTAGATTAACCAACATGTGGGGTGCTGTAAGTGTGAAAATACCCATGTAGAGAGGATCTTTATTTAAAGGCCGGCGGGGATTTTGGCTACAGTCTACATTGATTTTCTTAGAGGAAGTCAGCTTCTGTAAATAGAAAGGTTTCTATTGGATTTTTTTTTTTTTTCATATTTTGCTTTTCTTTTTTTCCCTCCACGTCTCTTGGGGTTTTTTCCCCCCCTTTTTATTAAAGCAGGTGTTTTCTTTCTTCATCTCCTCTTTCCCTGCTCTCCTTTGTATTATTTCTATTCTCTTGTCTCTCTCCATCTTACCTCTGCTTCCCTAAGGCTCTTGTTGTTTTTTTTTTTCTTCTTTTTGTCCTCTGGAGCCAAACAGGACAGTGCATTTGCATTGCACCGTAGTCTGCAATTGCAAGTAGATACTGCTGAAACAGGAGGCGCCTTCCCAACGATTACCCCTCCATCGCCCCCCTTTCAGCCTCCGCTCTGACGTTTCCTGCACTGCCTCTTCCTCCCCTCTTCATCTCTTGAAGAGCTGCTGTCGTCAGACTGCAGTAGGATAATTGAGAGTTGTATAGATCGCGTGGGGAACATCAATTCCCTCCACCGCGCTGTTTCCCCTCTTACCTTCAGCTACACCTCCCTCTTTTCCCATTTCCTCACCTGTTTTTTTGATTTTTTGTGGGTCTTTTTTTTCCTTCTGCCTCTTCCTTTGCTCCCTACGTCTGTCATTTCCCGTCGGTCTCCCTGCCTCTCGTTCCCCCTGTGATCACAAGTTGTAACTGCTGTGATTCGCTGCATAGATAATTCAAGCACATCCTGATCTGTCTGTCTGATAAGCCGTCTAAGCATCTCCCTTTCCGTCTGCCTGCCGTACAGTGTGCATTGTTCCCCATTGTTGCCACGAGAGCTGGGTGGAAAAGAAATGCCTCAGAAGCTGATAGTAAAACAAAACGCAGGAATAAATGGCTAGAAGGAAGATAAATGAAAGCAACAAAGCAATTACATGAATATTGAGTTCCTTTCCCTTTTGAACTTCACAGTTGTCTACAAGAGTTGCAATTTCCTTAACTGGGCTCCATCACTTTGTTTACATCCCCAGATTAAACTGTGGAATTGATAGGAGCTTGCTGCTTTAGCAGAATCTTTTTTTTTTTTTTTTTTAAATAATCATGTGTTCATTTTTAACTCTTCTAAACAACATGTGACGTATGTTGTTTAGAACAACATACGTCACATGTGTTGTTCTAAACAACACATGTGACACATGAGCTTTTTGACTTTGAATACCAGCTTTTAATAAGTGGAAATGCTTCATTTATGGTTTTATGTTGAAACTTCGACATAAAGTCTAAAAAGACTCAGTCAGGCGCAGCAACAGCAGTGGACAGAAGTATACGTCTTTACATACTGCCACTTTAATCTCCCAAGGCCCAAAGGTGCAGAGGCGACTCGTTTTTGGAGCCTTTTATTTTGTTTTTTTCTTTTTCTTTTTGGCGCCGAGTTAAGCATGCAGAAAGAATTCTTTCAGACAGAGCTGACTTTCTTTTCATTTTGCGAGGCTTGGCTGTTTGCACATTGATCTGCCTTTCACTACTCCGATTCTCTCCTGATATGGATTCTTCCAGTCGGCCTTGACTACCTCTCGCTTACACTCAGTCATTTTGATCTGCTGCCGATGCCGAGCGAGCGGCAAACACAAATAGTCGGGCCCCCAGCTCGCTCCTCTATCAGTCGGTTATGCAAAGGCTTGATTCACCTTTAAAAATGTACATTAATGGCTTGTTATTGTGCAGCTCTGGTAGAAATATTGCATCACATTGATTTTTAGCAGGAATTAGATGGTTTGTCTTTTATTACAGGTCCTACTAATTTACTAGTTTTAGTGTGATCGTACTGAAACATTGAGAGATGCCTCTTTTTAAATACCTGTATCGATTGGTATATATAAATTTAAATTTTTTGCTGATCAATACAAATGTATATACTTTTATCATTTGGGCCATTGACTTGGCTTGATAGCTAACCAAATGCTTGGTAATATATTTGTGGTTCAATCAAATTTTCAACAGGAAAACAAGAGATGATGAATCGTATTCGGGAAATAAAAGGTCGCCATATGATTGAAAAGTTGTTCGCGTTTCCTCGAAGCTTTAACTTGATTTTCTTTTTCCTAGTTTCAACAACAGCTAATGTCGTTTAGCGGCTGGAAGATGAACAGCTTTTCGGGACAATAGGATTTTGAGTTCTGCAAGACGACGGCATCCATTTGTTCACAATTAGGTTTTAAAAGTTGGGTCATCAGGAACCCTGAAAAATGGCGACCGAACGACGACTCTAACTTCGGAAATGAAAACTCAGGACAGCTTGAAATGTTTTTACACGCAAAGTTTTAGATCTTTTGCCAAGCCAACAAAGGCCTTTAAGTTATAAACTTAGCCATGCATGGAATGTGTACAGGTGGGAAAAATGGGCTGAACAGTCGGCTAAAGATGATTTTGCTGCATACTGACTCCATTTTAAATGTTCTGTTTGAGGACCACTCTGGATTAAAAGCAGGAAAACTTACGGACTCTCGTGTTGGGGAAATTCAGCCCATTCTTTTACTGTTTCAGACTCTTTTTCTTTTCCACTAAAACAAACCCATGTGGAGCTCAGAAACACATACTTTCTCCATTTCACTCTGAGTTTTACTGAGAAGTTAGCAACCCATTAGTGCGCTTCCTGTATGAATGTGAAAAGTGTACCTGCCCGATACAAACACAAGAAAGAGTAAAAATCAATTAAAACAATCTTAAATTAATTTTTTTTATTTTTCTGTTTGTACAGCCTGTTTTTTAAAAAAAAATTTTCTCCTTTTCCATTTTTCTAACCAGAAGACTCCTGTGTATGTTTCACACAGGGAGATTTTTGGTGGTGCATCTAAAATCATTTTGTTTCCCATGTAAATATGAAACTTAGACAAATAGCCTGTCATGTGTAAAATTTCAAGCCAACTTGGGGTTTCAAATATTATTTTTTATATTTCTAACTTGCGCCTTCATCTTTCTGTATGGCTGAGATTTAAAGAGTTGTTAATGTAAGACAAATTTAGAGCCGAATTAAGTCATGAAAAATGAGCTGAATTTGCATTAACAGCAAGCATCGGCTCCTTATGGTCTAAACGTTGATAAATTATGGCTTGCATACATACCTGTATCAAATTAGAGTTGTTTTAAAACAGGAAAAGTTTAGTTTGGTCTCGGTTCTTCTCAGACTAGCCTTTAGCTTTAGCCTCCAGTAGGCTGGGCGCAATAAACAATAAACCAATTATCACATAATAAATTAAAAGAAACTCAATTTTCATTTGTTTTTCTCTCTTTTTACCAAAAACCTGAATGTGTTTTGGTCTCAACTATCCCTTGTTTTTGAAAGATAATTTTGTTTACAGAGACTTCATAATTCATTTTATTTGTTGTCTGTTTTCTTTATCTATTTTAGATATCCCAAATGTCCAACACTTCCAGTGTTTAAATGTTCATTAGACTTTAAAGTCAATTATCTTTGAGAATGTGTTCTGGCATTTTTATGGCATCATAGCTCTTAAATTACTTGAAAATCTTCTCAAAACAACAATGTCATTGTTTATCGCAATAAGTTCTGGGGCAACTTATCGTCCAGCACAAGTTGTTATTGTGACAGGCCTAGCCTCCGGTCTCAATCCATCTGGGTTTACGCCTAACAAACACACAAAGAGAGCACGGCACATAAGATATTAACTCCTCACAGCCTTTTATCAGAACTTCAACTATTCTTATCCGTTCATTTAAAATGACAGTATTGCTTCATTTTTTTATTAGTCAAAATAGCCTTTCTTCATAAAGTTTCCCCTGAAAACTAGTAGCAGGTTGACAACAGTGGAGTTATGAGCAGAGGCCACCAACCAGGAGCAACGCTCTGCAGCCAAGCATCTGGCCAGTACTCTTATTCATTGCAGAGTTTAGTGTCCGTCTCTAAAGACACCAGACTGATGAGGTTATTCTAAATTATAATCAGCTAATGTGAGTGCTCATTAGCTTTCATCTGCTGACTATGCTGTTGAGAGCAACACCGGCTTCCTGTGTAGCCAGCAGGGGATATAAATCCTGGGAAGGACTGACGGTGGCACACATCAATCATTTCGTGGTGGAAGATTCTTTATTGGGAAGATTTAAAGTAAATAAAGATATAAAACAGAGTGGTGAAAATATGACAAAATTTGCCTGGGATGGGATGTTCAGTCTTGGTGAACTAGCAAGTTCAAATACATTTTTGATAGTTGGTGCTGTTTAATATTTAAAGGTCCATCAAAGGGCTTTGAATAAAACCTGAAATCAATAGTCATTAAAGTGAAATCATACAACCTTGACTTTTTAAGTTTAGCTCCCCCCCCCCCTAATTTGATGACATGAGAAGAATCTCTTCATGTCTCAACACTGATGTAAATCCTTTGCCTCATTTAGTATTTGTGAATAAATAAATAAGTCTCCTCTTCCCCCCTTTCTCCAATGCTTCCTCTCTCTTTCTCTCTCTTCCTCTCATCCCAGCTCAACCTTGTCGCTTTGTGCAGCTCAAATGTTTGTACGCGCTTTATAATTTCAGCTCGCGTCTGAACGTTGTTCTGCTCTGCCTCTTTCTTCGCTCTGCTCCACGCACAGCGTATGCAGATCTTTTGCTGTATGTCCCTTTCTCTGTTCTCTCTATATGCGTCTCCCCGCTGACTGTGTGGGCGACTCTACCTGCTGCGCCGCGTTCCTGCTCTGCTTAACTATTTCAGCGGTGTTTTTTTCATGCGACACACCCGGCATCGCAAGGGCCCGGACCTGCAATAGCTGCGGTCGTGGCGAAAAGCGCGCCGCACTGATGGTGTGTGCTGCTGACGCACCCAGCAGCGTGCCAACACGTGGAGTGCGATTCCTCATGGGACAAACATGCTCAACAGTCCACCAGTGCAGTCAGCTATTTGAACAGCAACAACAACAACAACAACAACAAAAAAAGAAACATGGCAAAGCAAAACAAAAGTAGAGAGACGCTTTAAATTGAAATAAAAGCAAGTTCACACATATAATGTAAGGAAGTAACAAGATTACAAACGACCCTATTAGCTGCTTGTATTGTGTTGGTGTTGACTAAAACTAGTGCACTTGGGGAAACACAGGGATGTGTCCTTAACACCACAAGCAGTACAGTGTGTTACATTATTCATGACCGCTGAACTTTTTTTTATTTACTTATTTTTTTAACATTTTGTGAAGCTTCATCCACATCTATTAGTGGATTTGAAGCAGATTTTTATGTGACAGAAATAAATAATTCAGAGCAGAATTGTGAAGTGGAAAAAGATACACGTTTCTGACGCTTACTGCAATTAAAATCTCCCGCACAGTTACACTGGGAGAGCCATCGCATCTGTACCGCAACGCAAGCAGCATCGACAGACAATATATTGTTTTAATGCTTCTAAATGCTGCTGTATGTTCTATTACATGCATAACACAAATACGATTGTAACTATTTAGATTACACGTGCTGCAGGCCAGGTTGGCTCTATTCAAGAAAATACATCATAGGATTTGAAACATTACATTAGAGCATTTAATTTGCATTAATGGAATCAGTTTCAACAATTCTCTGCAAAAAAAGGATCTTATCGAAAAAGAATAGCCTTTTTTCTCCCATCTGAGTAATCTCAATGACAAATATCAACAGTAAGGATGTTGGAGATATTTATCCAAACAAAGATTCTTTTACTTTCAATCGATTTAATTACAGACTTGTCATTAATCACGCCAAGGTCTATTTCCTGATTATTTATTTAACTAAAAAGAAGCGCAAATAGAATAATACAGAAATGTAACAAAAATTACACGAAAAAAACTAAGAGAGTTCATTTTATGAATAAGATGTATGATCTAAGCTCAGAGCTTTACTTTGACTCTCTGAAGAGTTTAAAGAAATTGTTTGGAGCCTTTGTGGATCTAAAAGTGTTTTGAAAGCAGCACTAAGGAGAAATTTAAAGTATTAAACTAAGACCAGAAATTCACTTACACGGAAGAAATGCGAGACAAAGAATTAGCAAATCTGACCTACTCTGAAGGTTGTTGGTTCTTTCAGTGGGTCACTTCCATATCAAATTGAACATGAACAAAAAAAAAAAAAAAAACACTTAAGAAAGTCAATGAGGCATTTGCCAGCAAAATCAGGCTTGGTTTTGACTCCAGTCCTCTCTGCCTGGTGTTTCAGCACATTCCAAGTACGAAGACATCAGAACCTCACCAACCAATCAGAACATTTGAGAGTCATATAAAGTCATTGAAATCTACAGTACTATTACTTCTTAACCACTTTACTTAAACAGAACCAAAAAAGTAAGCAACTGTCGCTATAGATTAAATACACCTCGCTGCAGCTGCCTTCTTATTCAAGGTCTCCGAAGATGTAATAACTGTTTTGAATAAAAGAATGGCTCAGATTCAAAGTTGAACACTTTAGTCACTGTCTTGTGTCACTGGTAATTTAAAAGGCCTTCCTAAATCTGTTTCATAAGCTCATTTATTAAATACCTTGATGTGTAATGATACGCTTTCAGAAAACCTTTGCGAGCCTTGATGAAACATTGATGCAAATTTGAGCTTCAGCGACACTATGAGCACAGTATAGTAACATCTGAAAAAATGTTCTTTGAGTACATTTTCTTGCTGTATTTGAAGGCAGCGGATAAATTAGATTGAAAGGTCAGATCTGGGCTTTCTTGGTCATCACATCAGCGACTTCTGAAGGGAATCGATTGGACTGTTTTTTAAAATACATTTAGTGTCACAAAAAGTATTTGTCTCATCACAGATTTCTGCAGCCTCTTTTTTTTTTATATCACACTTAAGTGTTTCAGATTGTCAACTGAATTTTAAACTCAGACATAAATAAGATGCAATTGCCCTCTTGTTATATGTACTGTAACAACACACTGTTTTGTTAAATTTCATTTGCCACACCCACCCATCTATAGCCACCTTTAGGATAAAGAAAATTACATAAACAGAAACCTTCTGACATTATAGAGTCGGACAAAAAAGTAGCACACAAATGAGTCATTTCTAAGGATTTCTCCATAAATTACCAAAATATTAAACTTCCCTAGGTTGCCAGCCAACCAAAATTACTCCAAGGGAACATTAGTGATTCATCCAGGATATCAGAAATAAACATCTGAAGAACATCTTAAAGTGCAGTTTTTCTTTTGCTGTGCTTTTTGAACTGCCTTGTTGCTAAAAGAAAATGCTATATAAATAAAACTTCTTCCTCTAAAGCACTGCGTGCCTCACTTGTCTCCAGTGTTAATGGCAACAACAATAAAGGGTCTGAGTCAAAATGGCTCCCCAAGAACATAGTGAAACTTTCTGGAAGGCGTGCGTCCTAAAAGTAGCGCGGTATTTCGGAAAAAGAACAAGCTGCTCTGTCTTTTCAGTACCTGTTCAAACTATTGTAACGAATGAAGCCATGAATTCAGAGGAAACCCTAAAGGAGGCGTCCAGCTGTCGGGCCCTGACCAGGAAAGAAACAGACATTTGTGACTGTAAAATGTTTCAGGCCTTATTTTTTCCCCCACAATATTATTATCTTAATTAATCTATTATTTTTTTCTTTTTCTTCTCCTACTTCTTGTATTTATTTATTTATTTTTATAAAGAGCAATCATCAGCTTCTTGAATGCAAATGAGGTTATAGTCTAAAAACGTTGATAAATTATGGCTCGCACACATATCTGTGTCAAGTTACAGTTGTTTTAAGACAGTAGAAGTTTAATTGGGTCTCGGTTCTTCTCAGACCAGCCCTTAGCTTTAGCCTCCAAGTGGCCTGTCACAGTAAACAAGAAATGAATTAATCACATGATAAATTAATAGAAATTCAAATCATTTTCATTTGATCAATTTATCGTTTTTCTCTTTGTTTTCTCTCTCTACCAAAAACTGAATGATAAAAGTCTTCAGTCTGATGTTTTGGTCTCACCTTATATGTCCCCCTTATATATATATATATATATATATATATATAAATATATATATAATTTTTTTTAAAAGATAATTTTGTTCATAGAGACTTCATAATTCATTTTATTTGTTGTTTCTGTTGTTTTCTTTATCTATTTTAGATATCCCAAATGTCTTCCAGTTCCAGTGTTTAAATGTTCATTAGAATTTAAAGTTTATTGACCTTTGGTAATATGTTCCTGTATTATTACTGAAAATGTTCTTTTTTTGCATTATTTTTCCCCCCACACATTTCTATCATCTTAATTAATGTATTAATTGTTTTCTATTTCTTTCTGACAGCTTGTAGTTTTTTTTTGTTTGTTTTTTTTTATTTTTAATAAAAAGCAATTCCCAGCCAAGGTGTTGTTTATCTTTCGCGTCATGCTGTTTTAAGTCATTATCACTTAGCTTAGCTTTGTAGTTGTGCAGTCTGACCTGTTGCAGAGACCACCGCTGTCTCACCATCTGTCTCAGCTTGAGAAGACTCTGGGTTAAAGGCTTCTTCTTCCTTTTTTGCAGCTTCCAATGTCTGTTGGGGGAAAAAAAAAAAAAAACAACAACAAAAAAAACAAAAAACAAGCAAAGTTGCTCTTTGAATTTGGTCCAAATTTCAACCTGATCCATCTTCACAGAATTTGTGCTGACAAGGGGAATTTAGCAAACTCAACAATGGCAATTAAAAAAAAAGGCAAGAGGAGAAAGAAGTGATGTCTTAAGAAGAGATAAGAGACTCTTTACTTCTTCATCAGTAAATCCTTGCTGACTGGCACAGAGGACTCTCTTCCCCCCTCTTTATTTATTTATTTATTTATTTTTTCACTTTTAATGAGCACACCCTCACTTTCACACACTCCCTGTCTTGATTCCTTTCCCTATGTTTGTGCCTTTCTTTCTCCTCTGACACACACCCACGCACGCACACGCACACACACACACGCGCGCGCTACACACGCACACCCCTAAAGAGCAGAGATTGCCTCATTCTATCATCATTGACCCTATTTTGAGCAAAGCGCTCACAGGCATATACTGCAGAAAAGCCTAAGTCAGAAAGAGAGCAGCATCTTGTTGCCATCTCAGAGCACCACATTTCATTTGAAACCACCTCCTCGGTTTGGTGTTAATCTAATGGCCCATTACCCCACCTGTCATCATGAGAAAGTACAAAAAGAGAAGAAGAGAAAGAAAAGACGACTAGGTGCGAGTCTTTAGCGGCTGAACAGAAAGGATCGTCACGTCACGGTTGTTTATGTGTTTATGCATGCACATGTGGAGCGTGTCTTAGTGTGCTTTTGCGTGAGCTCACAGAGGCAGGCAGAACAATGCCACTTAAAAAAAAATCCCCTGCTGCGCTGTGCATGCACCACACCTTTTCACACTCCCTCTTACACACACACACACGCCTCTCCTTAACAACATTTGTAATCAGGGATGAGATCCATGAGGGCAAATCCCAAAGTGGACGCAGGAAATGGGGTGATAGCTCCTGTTTAACTGATAGGACTGGTTGTTTTTCACATAGATATTGGTGTGTGTGTGTGTGTAGGTGTGCGTTCACTTTTTAAGCCCTAGTTTTAAAATACTTCACTGTGAAGACTAAGCCTGGGCCCCACAAGGAGAAGTTCTGTTTTAGGGTTTTGTTGAGTTTAGATCAGGTCAGTAAATGAAAATGAATGAAGTAAATGCAAAGTCCTTGTGAAGATAAAAAAAAGGCACGACATGTGTTTGTGAATGTGTGTGCGCACGCGCATAAGTCTACACACAGGAGCCTTTTGTGGACCAAACTCAAGGCTTTTGGTTGTCTGGCAACCACACGGAGAAAGTTGTACCTACAGTAAAAATGATTTCTTTTTCTCTCTGATGACATCCAAAAAAAAAAACAAAAAAAAAAAACAAACCTGAACCTGAGCAAACACGCCTCATCCCCGCGTCAGCAGGCTGATCAAAGCTGCGTCGTGGGATTATCGGCCCTGCAACTTCCAGTTTGGTCATCTGCACGTTTGTGCTTGTGTGTTCGGAACAAAATCCAAAACAATCAAAGCTGTGCAAATGCAAATGCGAACGCACAAATTCGTAAAATAAAATAAAAAAAAAAAATAAAAAAAAAGAAAAGGAAAATTGAGATAGTTTCATTAAGCATTCAGGATGCGAAGAATGGATAATTACTGGCTTTTTGTGAAGCTAAATCTGTGTGGTCACACACAGCAGCCTGTGTGCATGAATCATTGTAAGTGGATTAATCCCTCCAGTGTGCTGCATAACTACCTTTAGACCAACTAAAACAGTAAAAAAAACAATGTCAAAAAAAATTACAGTGCCTTGCAAAAAAGAATTCAAGTCCCTTAAATTTCATTCAGTTTTTTTCAACTACAAACTTCAGAATTTTTTGGGGGGGGGATCAATGCTCTAAAGATTCACTTTTTACTATAATTAGGGGAATTATCAGTTTTAAATATTTTTTTTTTTAACGGACAAAAAGTTAAATTGAATTGTTTTGCAAATTAAATCAAGCTGAATCTTGGTTGGAAATCATCAGGAGATAAATTAATGAATCTTATTTTGATATGAGATGCTGTTCCAACTAACAACAAATCAAGAATAACACCCAGAATGCATTCTGTCATTTTATTCAAAGGTCAAAGGAAAGAATGACCATTGAGACTCTCAGCAAATCCAAGAGTAAAGAAAGAAGCAGATACATCGCTCTTTAATATCCACCAGTGACGCTGCATCAAACTTCCCATCAGCTTATAACAGAGAAAACACACGTTTCACTTTCTACGTGCAGAGAGCTGTGACCTTGCACAGAAGCGGCTCAGTCAGCTCAGAAACAAAACAACTTCTCAGAAGTCGTTTATCAGTTTCTGTTTGCCCGGTGAATGAACCAAAGTTATGTCACTGCAGAAAGCAGCAATTTTCAAGTTTCGCCATTGATTCTCTAGGTCTGGATTTTGAATAGACCATTCCGACACATGAAAATGGTTTGATCCCAGCCACTCCCATGTCGCTCTGGCTTTACGTTCAGCGTCGCTGTCCTCCAGAAAGCTGAACCTCTAGTTTTTCTTAGTCTCTAACAATTTCTCTCCCAATATTCCCCGCCCTCGTCGTCAAAAACCGTCTGCACAGGGGACGGTCTGTCATGTGCTATGGATGTGAATACTTTGGCGAGGCACACAAAGTAAGAGCACAAACTAGAAGTGCTTGTATCCCTTCTTGAGAGGCGTCCATAAGAGTTGTGTCAGGAAGAAGAAGCTCGTCACGTTAGCAGACTCGGAACAGGTAAAGACTTGCCCACTCATCTGTTCTTGTCACATCCTCGCTCCTATATTTGGAAACACAACCGTACAAATTTAGCTCCACTGATGCTTCGACACACCCAAGGCGCTGCAGTTTCCATCTCACATTTGAATAAGTCTGTTTTTCATGAGCAAATCTATTCCGCAATTACACGGCGAATAATTACCCACAGCTGAAAACGAAGGATGAAATCATTATTCCCCGTCAGATTATTAATCACTACTCTAGACCTGATCTGGCTCCTCAGCTGTGAAATTATAGTTCTACTTTAGCAAACAACAATAATGAACTGTACTTAGCTGAACAGGGTGCGATTTTGAAGGAGTGAAAGGGCGAGAGAAAAGAAGGAGGGATTTACAAGGAGATGGGGACAGACGGAGTGAAGACGAGGACGAAGAGAGGGAGGAAGAAACGGGGAGAGAACACGGGGTAAATGAGTTTGCAATACAGCGTGCTGGAATCCGGAGCAATAATTACAGCTCTGCTTCTTCCATTGTGCATCTCTGGAAGCCAAATCCAGCCACAGCCAATTTCAATTCATCTTTATCGAAGCCATTGTCCGCATCCGAGCCAGCGTTAGAAAGAGGAGAGAGAAACACAGATATGGACAGAGATGGGAAATGGGACAGAGGCTTTTAAGAGGTACAGAAGGCAGAGGGATAATGATCACTGAGGTTCTTGTTCTTCTGATTTCACCCTTAATGGCTCCTCACCTGCAGCGGTGTAGAAAGTCAACTCAGATTTATTTATTTTTTTCTTTGAAAATAGTTTAGTTTTTTTTGTTGTTTTCTTTTTTGCAGCAATCATCTTTCTCTCACGGTCTCAATTTTTGATGAGGGCAAGCGGTTCATAGCCATGGGGGAGTTTAGCTTTCTTGAAAGCACAAGCACTCTGGAAAAATAAACATATATATATATGTATATATATATATACATATATATATATATAATTATTTACTCACTTATTTGCTACAGTGGAACAGGAGTTGTGTTGAGGTGCGTGAGAAACTATTGCTGTGCACTCGGACTCTTAGATTAGTGTCTGGATGGACTGTTTCACTATTTTCAAATAATTAAAAAACTGAATTTGATCTTTCTCTAGTAAGTAAATAAATCTTCTATCACATTATAAACATGTTAAAACTTGTGCCACCTTCTTTTAGGATTATCCTAAAATGTGAAAATTGACTCAACTGTTGTACCTGGATGAACTGTAAACATATATACACACATGGACACATACACCCCCCCCACTCACACACACACACACAACATAAGTCAGCATTTATGTGCATTTTTCAAAATCTTCAAAGGTAGTTCCTTAGGGCACCATCCACTTAAAGGAGGAACTGGTTTAGAGTTTTTTTTTACTTCAGCCTCCAAAGCAAAAACATAAAAACACACCGCTCATCTTCGCATCATGACTTATTGATTGATTAAGAGCCCTCTGCACCTTCAAAAAGAGTTAATCAGTCTTGAAAATTGTGAGCAAGTGTGGCGTAAGGCCTTAAAATAATAATAATAATAATAATAAAAAAAAGTACTTAAATACTGGGTCATAAACTTTGAGGCAATCAAAGCTGAACTGTGATGGGTATGCTTATCATTTTTTTATATCCGGTTTTGAGTTACATTTCCTAATCATTATGTACATTATATCTGTATGATTGCTATGGCATCTATCTATGGTAGGATTTGGTGTCGTGTTGCAGGTTTAGGGAGACTTGATGTGTTGCTGCATCTGCACTGCTGGCACCGAATCTTTGGCACAAAGAGTCAAATGAGCTGCTGTGACAAACTGCAAAAACGGTTGAAAGCTGAAATATACCGACCGTGCAAGTTGAAATGAAACAACCTATTTAGAGTGGAGCAATAATAATAACTGCAATGATTTATAAATAATTAAAAAAAGAGGATTTTTTTTTTTTATTTAGAAATAAAATCGACAATTTTCAGGAATAATTTTTGTTTAACTTCTGGTTTAATTGGTAGCGATAAAGTAAATGTGCCGCTTTCCAAGGACAGATTAGAATTTTATGACATCCAGAAAATGTCTAGCATGCTTAAAGCTTTGCCATCCCATAAAGTCGATGTTAACTCGCTCTGCCTGGTTTCTGGTGTGTGTTTGGCATCACGGTCCAGTTATGCCCCGAATTTCAGCAGCGTCAACAAAATTGCCCTCCTCCGATGAAAGGCGATTGGTCCGAAGATGTTCAGAAACAACAGCGGTCAGCGGAGCTCAGGCCAATCATAAAATGGAAGCACGATCCTCACCATGAAGTGAGTTTAACATCAACATAGACTGAAAATAAAGCGCCTTCTGGACAATTGACTCTCTAAGGCTGGACTGAAATTTGTTCCTACCTACAGGGACAATCCAAATTCCCTCTGGAGAAAAACTTTAAAGCCAGAAGAGAGGAAAACGGAGCTTTCTGACCATAACGACTAGACATTTATTTAGAGGAGTTAAGCGGAGACTAAACATACCGTTCAAACTGTAAAGTACGGAGGTGGCAGCTTCATGCTGTGGTGGGGGATTCATCCTGAAAGAGGCAATATTTCTACAATGATGCCTTAAATCAAAAGCTGGATTTCAAGGTTTTACATTTCAAAGTTTGATAAATAACAACTGAAGGTGACATAGTTACTTGATTGTGCTATAAATTGGCGCTATGTCCCTGGAAATTATGTGATACTGTCCCTTTAAATGTACTCCATCAATAATCAGTCAATAATCAATCTAAGAAGCGTGGTCAAACATCTAGCCAGCAGTAGGTCAGCTATTTGTCTAAACCTACTGTCGGGGGTTGTATGTATACACAGACCACTTAAAATCACCAATTCTCTGATTTTACTTCTTGTGGTTCAATGTTTGAGTAAAATTAACATTGTTCTTTTATTCTATGAACCACTGACAGCATGTCTCAGACATTTCAAGCACAAATTCAGTGTTTATTTACAAAAAATAACAAAAAAGATGCAGCGCTTTCAGACCTCAAATAATGCAAAGAAAACAAGTTCATATCCATTTAGAAACAATAATACTAATGTTTTAACCCAAGAAGAGTTTAGAAATCAATATTTGGTGGAATAACAAGTTTTCAATGCTGTTCAGTGCAGTGGGATCTTCATTTCTTTCCAGAGCTGTATATAAGGTTGTATTTAAAATGTTCCACTTGTGAAGTTTGGATAAAATCCTCTATGAGTTCAACAAGTTTTCATGTAGCGCCTATGTTACAAAAATGTAACATAGGCGCTACATTTTTGTTTTTTTTAAAAATTATTAGAGAGGTAATTGAATTTAAAGACAAAAATGTTGAGGTAAATAATTAAAAGCCCCAAGATTGTTATGACATTCATGCTGGTGATGAATATGCAAATTTCCAAACAGGTCTGCAGGTGGGAAATTGCCGATGTCAGAGGGAAGCCACAAAGTGAGCAAAATTAGTAATAAAAATGTGTTAAAGGTGAACAAAGAGATGTAAGTTGCTACAAAGTGAACAAATAATCACACATCTTTGAAAAAAAAAAAAAGATCCATAAAAGACATCTCCATAAAAAAAAAGCAAAGCATTGTCAAAAAGATTGGAAACAACTTCAAGGATTGTTCTCAAGTGGCTGCAAAGAGAAAAAAAAGTCTCATAAACAGAACAGATGAAATAGAAAATGATTGTGATGAGACACTAAGCAGCTCCAATTAGATGCACACCAACCACCTACACTTAACAACTACAAAAAGACACAAAATTACCAGTAAAATTATGCGAATGACAATAGAAAGACACAAACAACCGCAGACTCAGACACATCTTGCTGAAAGAGATAACAAATAAGTGCAAAAATCAGGTTTTGAATGGAAAGCAGAGCAAAAAAAAAAACAAAAAGTCAAAGGGTAACTATCATATCACAGTATCTTGCAAAAGTGATACACACCTTCAAAGCTTCCACATTTACAGATTTACAGCTGTAACCTTTGATACATTAATTAGGATTTTATATGATTGACCAACAAAAACTATATAAAAATGGAAAAAGAGCTGCACAGCTCACATAGGAACGATTAAGATGTCACTTTTCTCCCAGAGTTGTCCCGGATCAAATCTATAAATGCAATCCAAATCTAGCCACAATATAACCTGCAGACCCATTTCTGGATTAATTTCCACCCATATAGACACCATTATGTAAATGTCGGGCTCAGCACCAGCTCTACACACCTTTTTTTTTTTTTTTCCACTCTTTGCTACAAAATAGCTCAAGCTCATTTGGATTGGATGGACCGCCTCCGGGCGTCAGCATCCATTTTCAGTTTTTATAATTCTTAGTTGGATTTGCCTCCAAAGTATAGAATAGAATAGAATAGAATAGAATAGAATAGAATAGAATAGACTAGAATAGAATAGACTAGAATAGAATAGTGTAGTGAAAGTTGAAGCATGCGGATTCAGAAACAGACAAAAACAAAAAAATAGAAAATAAACTGTATAACAGGGTTTGTTATACAGTTATGGAGTTAACTGCTGCACAGTTATTGAAAATAGTATATTCCAATTCAAAATAAATGTGCCACTAAGTAGAGTCCATCAGTCCGTTCTATGTCTTTGGCTTAATCTGTGGTCGGGTGCTGAGGCATACTGAAGGACCTCTACCTCCTTAAAGGGGTGGTATCGTGTTATAATGTTATAGCTTCATCAAAAACATACCCGGAGTGTTACCTTGAGTCTTCCATGTATAGTTGGGACGTCCTTTAATCTCCCGTGGCAACCATTCAACTGTGCAAAACACGTGGAGGAACCGAGTGCCGCCTTTGGTAATGCAGCTCCCCATCGAAGCTGGAGTTTCCAAACTTCTGAGCTCCTTCAGACTAGCTAGCAACAATTAGCAAACACCTGGTAGAGCTGCGCATCTGCTGAGCTCATCATACGAGCTACTTAGCAAACACGTTGCCATAGGGTTAATAAGAGCAGAAAATTCTTAAAGAGACATAGGCCCAATTTCAAGGCGTTAAATTACAGTCAAATTTCTTTAATCATATTTTATATGCATGTGGTATTTTTATAACAAGTGAATGTAACGTAGCTACTTGATTGTGCCACAAAACAGCCCAATGTGGCTGGAGGGGCACATGATGCCCCTTTAACAGGTAGAGTCTGCTCTAAGCCTGACTACAGCATTGGTGTTGTGGCTTCAGTCCATTTTACAGCAGATCCCAGGATCTCACTGTCAGTTCCCTGGATGTCAGCGAGGCGGGTCTGTGCTTGCGGAAATGAGAATCAAGTGATTCTCAAGTCAATATCAAGTCTTTTTCAGCCTGTGACAGATTTCCTTTCAGCGCTGCTCTGCATTTTGCCACATCCACAGGCTTTCCCACAGCATGAGGCTGCCACAGCCTTGCCTTGATCACCAAGTGCCAAAAAAACAGAAAAGGGGGAAAAACCTAATTGGAACTTGTGGCTTTCATGTGACAAACATGGAAAAGTTCACTGCGTTATGACACGCTCGCAAGGCGGCGTATTCAGAACGTGGAGAAAGCAGATGGGAAGCTGAAACAGAGGGAGACAGAAAGCATCTCTAACAGGATTACAAAGAAACAAGCAAACTGAAAAAAGCGCTGCTGTGTGATTTGCTGTCATCGTAATCTTAACAAACCGTTTCTTTCCTCGCGACAGAGTGAGATACAGAGCAGGATGCATGTACTGATTATGGATCTGTAGTTGTATATAATACATGTACCTGTCTGCGATTCTCTCTCTGTACATGTTGTTCCTCCTGCTGTAGTCCATAATAATGGTGGGCTTGCTGGGATCCCTGACAACTTATGCATTCAGAAGCAATAACATTCGAGGAAGGGGGCTGGGCGGGGTGTGTGTAGTATTTTACAGCATCCCCTATCTGTCGGCGCTGAAGCTCTTGCAACATTGCTGTTCTCATTTTCATACATATTGCCTCCTCTGTCTTTCCTGGATGCACCTCGACGAAGATCCTTCAAAGGGAAAAAGTGTTTTCTTTAGGAAGTGCCTCACTGTAGTCAACACAGCTAAAATGCCCTTTTGAAGGGATTCCTTTTTTTATTATTATTCCAAAAAAGGCAGAATGTTTCCTGGTCTTTTTTTAAAAAACACACACACACACACACACCTCAAGAGGAACCAGAGCAGTTAACCTACAAGGATGCCAGTCGAGGGAATTGGCCGCAGCTACCAGAGCTCAGGCTTATTTTCTTTTTTTTTTTTCCCCCCTAGCTTTAATATAGAGCGCAGCAGCAGCAGATGCAGAAAGTGAGAGCATGACTTGTTCTAAGAAAAGATTATGCGCTGGATGTGTACGTATATATAATTCATCAATGTGGGTTTTGGAAAAAATGTCATTAACTCCAAGCTTGTGCAAAAAAAAAAAAAAAAAAAATACTGCTACTTGCAGCTCCTTGTAAAAACACGGAGATTCTCTAAACTTTCCCCTTTTTTCTCACATTAAAGTCACCAACTGTAACACTTCAGCCATAAACCAACATGAGATGTGAAATAGAAGGAACAGTCTTTTTTTTCCACAAACAAGTATCTGAAAAATGCATCTCCAAGGCATGATGCTGCCAACGCCGTGTTTGGTGTTTCCAGGCTGGTTTTTGACCACATTTATTTTGGTATGTAGAAGAAAAATCTTATCTTATCTTATCAGCACAGCTTTACTCATAGTGAGAATAACTTATTTCTTATTGGACTCTATGGCAATTTGCTGCACTACATTTTATTTTGTGGGTATCGAAGTAAAAGGGGGACTGAAAAAAAAAAAAAAAGAGTTCACTGTTATCTTTTGTTGGTCAGTCAGATAAAATTTGGACAAAATGCGCTGAAATTTCCGGCATTTTAATTGCAGGGGACTGAAAAGAAATTGTCATTATCTCACAGTAAAAGAGTAATAAAGGGTTTTGAGAGCCATTAATGACCGTGCTGTCATTTTAAGTCATAGAGAGCGTTTCCAAATAAATGTCTTCTAAATAAAAGCCAGAACTCTGAAAGCAAAAACTGTCACTTAAAACAGTCTCACTGTGAAGACAAAAAAAAAACAAAAAAAAAAAAACACCAGAAAGGTCACTGACCCTATTTCTTAGTGTAATCCACCGGAAAGCCTCAATGTTAAGCATCAAACTAGACACTGAGTGGGGATGATTGTGGAGGATTATGAGGTGCTATCAGATAACCGCACGAGATGACAACATCTTAGGCGTCCACTCTGAACCCCCGAGGCCAGGAATGCTGCTTTAGATAACAGCTCTGCCCACGCGGTCCGCAGAGGGCCACGGCTTCTTCACTTCGCCGGTGTGAATGTAGCCGTTAACGGCGGCTGGGGAGAGACTTTGGTCTTTATCTTTGAATGCTTTATCTGCCCGTCTGTTGGCGTTTTCGTGGAGCGCCCACCGTTCCACTGGTTCCGCAGGAAATAACATAAGGTGGGTGGAAGTGTTTTCCAGTAAGAACTGCACCTCACAGTCCTCCTGACACGTTGGCACTTTCCGGGGTGTTTATTGCGACACAGCAGTTTGTCCCTTGAAGCGAAAACAAAGGAAAGGTATTGCACTAGGGGGAGTGCGCTAAAATTAGACTGAAGGAAAAACCGCGGAAGACGGAGTTCAGAGGAAGTCTCACAGCCAGGTCCAAACTGAACCACAAACAGAGACATTATGGACGCATGAGAGGAGAATACGACTTCTCTACTTGAGCCCTCGTTGCTGCATCGTTTCTTACGTGTCGTCTTTGTCTTAATGAGTTTTGTGCGTGTTTAAATACCCACCCCACAACAGAGTTCGTTACCTGCGCTGCACCAAAGCGGAGGCAGGCTCAGTTAGCAGCTGGCAGCTGAATGTAGTGGAGCCTTTCGAAGCAAATATTTCCCCCAGGACTCGACGGAGGCAGGAAACAGTTTATGGAGACTCATATAACAACTTAAAAGGGGGGATGATTTGTCGCTGCTCTGTTCTCGACTTGTTTTCACTGACCCCGAGCAACCTCAAGGAAAAAAAAACAACAAAAAAAACAAAACGCTTTGTTGTTTCGGTAAGGCTGATAAAAAGGTTTAATGTAAAAAGAGAAGCCTTAAGAGTTGCTGTAAACCCAATATATACTCATTCTCTTTAAATGTGGCTTATTATTCATGGTCATAATTACTGAACAGATTAAGCAATACTTTCCAAAGCCCTTGGGTTTACTAAAATTGCATGTGAATGCTTCTAGTTCTTTTTATGGGTTTTGTTTGTCAGTTTTGGCTTCCATTAGCAAACGTGGGAAAGATTTGGCAAAGATTTGTATTTCGCCTCCTTTTACTCCAATACAGCAGAAAAAGAATCTGGTGCAACCAATGTTCTTGTCTGCTATGCTCCATTTGAATATTTCTTTATGGACTGATATACACAGATCTGGAGGTAACTCAAATTACAAGAGAATAATACCTGGCAAAATGAACAGATCAATCCCGGGAAAATTAATTATGTTTAAAAGTAAGCTTAATCTTCATGCTGCAGTTGGAGGGGTTAAAAATAACCACACACTATAATAATAGTGATTTTTATTTTTTCCACAAAGATACTTTTTGGCAAAACTGTTCCCACCTTTGCAGCTGCAACCTCAGACGTCAGCGTGTTTTATTCGGATACGATGCGACAGAGCGCAAAACCAGAAAGGATAGAAGATTTAACATTTATATTTGCAAACTAAAAACGTGGCATGCTTTTTTTCATATTGCCACGTTACTGCGATTCCTATAAACATCATAAAACCAAGCCGGCTCCTGGCAGTAGTCACCTAATTAATAATTTAATCCCAGCATAAATACGGCTGTCCTGTGATTGGCTCTGAGGTTTTCTGGAAAAGGTCATGAAGACTAAGGAGCAGCGCACAGATCCTCGGCTTACAATCTGTTGACAGGACAACTATTAGTTGTGCACACCACAAATCTGACCTTTATAGAAGAGTGGCAAAAGGAGAAGCAGTGTACAAAAAAACGAAAAAAGAAAAAAAAGAAGCATCTATGGGTTTTGTTTCAGTTTGCAACGAGCTATGTAGTGAATGTAGCAAACGTGTCAGAGTGTGCGCCGGTCAGATTTTGCCTTTAGCTCTACATGCAAAAAACCCCAACAAAAGCTAACAATGCACATCCCACTGAAAATGCCAACCCTGGAAAGAATCAAGGTGTGAGCAGCATGCATTCCTTCTGCTGGAAAAGTGAAGTTTGTCAGGATGGAGAGAGCCGTGTGGAACAGTGATTGGAGCTGAACGCACAGCAGACCTGGGAAGAAAACATGTCGAAATGTGCAAAAGATTTGATGATGGTGCAGCTGTTGAGCTACCGCCAGGAGATCGATGTTGAGCCGCATCGCAAGGCTTCATGTCAGATTGCATTCATGTGTTTGGTTAGTGCCGAGTCTTCAACTGGCAGATTTTGATTCATTGGTCAACATTTTTAACAGGTTAAGAATGTTGACCAATGAATCACATCTGGTGTTCACATCCAAGGGTTCAGATGGGAACCTTTGCATCTACACGTTTCTAGCAGGACCATAAATGTGACGTACAAACGCCATCCTCAGACAACAGCAATGGACGACAAAGCCACAAAAAAGCTCCGTTGTGACAGAAAGTTTAGCTTCTGAAAATGAGCTGATGGGACGCTGGAAAAGACTACTGTTGTGTGAAAGTTGTCCAAAAAGGAGTTAGCTTGTTGCTGGAGCTATTCGTACCTAAAATAGCATCTCGATGCAAAACACGTTGCAGCAATCACAGACGTCGCCAACGCCAATGTCGGTATCCACAGTCCACATTTCTGGAGAAGGATTCTCTTCAAAGATGCTCCATAAACGATCAGGGCTCCCTGATAAAATAACAAATATCTTTGTTGTTGAGCTTTGCTGTCTATTCAATAACTGAGCACTAAAAAGAGTTTTTGAATTTAGCACTTTTTTTTTTTTTTTTTGATTAATTGATTAAAATTCTAGAAGTCTTAGTATGATTGCTTTCCTGTGCCATTAACACTATTCTCAGTCTCCATTCAGGCTAACCGAGCTTGGGCTACTGTGGAAAAAAACCAATGAGTTTTGTGGTCATCCAGCGACGAAACAAACAAAAAAATAAATAAATAAAAAATCAACAAGCTTGTGTAGTTGTGAGAAGCACTCTATGATGCTGTGATACTGATTTGTTGTCAACCAATTATGTCTCTCAAAAACAATACTACCAATTTTACTTTCATTCTTCAAAGGTAACGTATTTCTCTGTACAAACCAAAAGCCAACTCTGCTTTTTTTTTTTTCTCTAAAGATGTAATTATTCTCAGTGGGTAGAGTTTTTTTTTTTCCAAGTGTAATGGTTTTTAAAAGTAAGTCCTGGGAACAAAAGCAGAAAAACATGCATGCGATAGATTGCAGACCTGCGCAGTTTAAAAAATCAATTCATTACCGCTGTTATTTCATTTCTTTGCCTGAAAATTGCAATTAAAATATAAAACAAAAGCTGAAGCTGCAGGTTGCGTAGCGGGACTCCTTGTAGCCACTCATGTCAAGCAAGGAGAGGCTGATTTGTATCGTAGCCTTCAGGAGGCAACGAATTATGGTACAAATCAGAAATAGTGCAAAGCAGAATGTAGGCAAGCAAAAAAAAAGAAAAAAGATATAAATATATATCACTGAAGATCCTTATTTTTAGTTTTTTAAAAAACCATTTTCCAAAATGGTGGCGACTAGCAGGGATTGCTCTCCACACGGTCATTAGTGGGGCCGGACAGTGATGTTGCGCAATCAGCCCTCGCAGCCAGTTTGGCTTCCAATTTGTCTCGAAGGTGTCTGATGGGGTTGAGGTCAGCGTTCTGCAGGGACTTTCATTTCTTCCACAGCAAACCAGGGAGAGCCATTTTCTTTTTAATGGAGCTTGGCTTTGCCCTTGGGGGCCTCGTCATAGAGGAAGGGATTGGGAAATCTGCGGACGGCTCTAGGCGGACGCAGCGTTGTCTGGAGTGTGACGCTTCCAGGTAGTGGAAATGAAGCAATCGATGGACACGACGGAGCGCCAGAAATGGGGAAAAGTGTCGCACATTCACTGCTGTTTATTTGTGTATAATATCCATTTTTTAAGCTTGTTGTGGGACAGGAAATACCCTAACACTAAACACAACAAAATGCAAACGTGTACCGTTTGACCCAGTAGTTTCTACTCCTACTTTGGGTCGGGGTGACTAGAACATTTTATTTAGCTTCATCTGAATATGGTACTTATTTGCGGACATTTATAACAGCATCTACCGTTCGCTTACAGATTTCTCCACTTCATCACAGAAATTCCCAGCGAAGTTCTGGGTGGCAAGGCGACAAAATGTGAAAAAGAATCAAAGGGTTTAAGAGCACTTTGGAAAGACATTGTTACTGATTACGGCTAAAAATACAAAAGAGTCAGCGCTGCACAACAATCTTCTCTTTTCTGCCTTTTCTTGGCGAGAACGCCCCCGCTCTTTGCCACCATTTGCTTTTCGTAGAGATCCCTGATGGTGAAGGATGTTGCCTGTAAGAGGTAGAAAGTGCCACCATAATTTAAAATCTCATTACGATGCAGAAATAGAAAGGAATTTACAGTCACACCGCTCGTCTCCTCCTAATTCAATGCCAGTACGGTACATCTCTGTGCTTTCATATAGCAATGCAGCGCACGCAAAAGGGAGCACCACAGAGTGTGCGGCGGAGATAAAAATGGGACTTCTAAAAACATTTCACCCTCTGTTAGTTTTCGCTCCTCACTCCAAGCTTCCCACGTTCTCCACAACATTGCTTCCCTTCAAATCATTTAGAGTTGACAAACGCACAAGAAAATATGCTCCCAGCAGCGGCGGAGATTGAAAATAAAAACAAAACAGAGAACCTTTTCAATCCGCACACACAATCCCTCCGACTCACACTTAAGGGAGTTAAAAAATTGAAGCCTTTATTTTTGTTTCACATTTTTCTTCCTAAATTGCCATGTCTAATTGCATGCGTCATCCCAGACGGAGTGCAGCAGGTAGAAGCAGCAGCACAGATGTGAGGAGGATCCGTCGAGGTGCCGAGGGAGAGAGGATGATGTTCTTCAAAGAACTGGAAACAGATCCGAAGCCTCGAAATTACAGGGCACAATGCCTGCTTCTGTTCGGCCCTTTTGATCCACAAAATTGACCTTGCATTCGTGTTTTTTTTTTTTTTTGACTACAAAGAGCTATTTGTAAGTTGACAGCCATTGAGGCTGAAAAACGTCCCGCGGTTCTCAGACAATCAGCCCTGCGGAGCTCTGACCGCTAGCAGAGCAACAAGATGGACTCGTCTGACCGCGCCGCTGCCACTCAGCTGTCAGGCCGCTCGGCAATCAGTGAACTGCTGCAAACATTAGGGACCGGCCTCTGAACACAGGAGTGCAACAAAGCCAACTAGCACTGCACGAGGAAGGAGGCGACAGAAACTAGGGGGAAGTGTCAGCCAAACGGGAAAGGATGACCACACACAGCTGAAACCAGATATTTATTTCAGATTTTAATGAAGCTGCTCCCAATGTGGTCTCGCCAAGTAGTGTATGTTGGAGCATTATTTAACTTAACAGATCCAAACTTAATTTGGAAGAAAGAAAAAAAAACGAGAGGAAGGAAAAAGAAAACAGGGAATTAAAACAAAGTCTTAAAAAGCCATTTAATTCCTCATCCCACTCGCCTTATGTGCTGGAAAAGCTGTAATTGCATTTCCACCGCGAACCTGACAGCGCATTCATATTTGTTATTTTCGACCTGACGATTTGCTTCATTGCACTGTCTGTAAATAACAAACGTTGTCGGCGAGTCTGAAATGAGAGGCTCACAAATGGCGATGCGTTTCTGCCACAAGTACTTAAAATGGGGAAATTGCTGCACGAGTTTCACAGGCAACACATTTGTGCACTTACACAAAATAAATGGTGTCACTGCAAGCACCTAAATGAGTTCAAAAAGAAAAGGCAAGTGAAATTTGTCCTCTGATGAACTTTCGCAGCTTTTAAAAGCTTCGTGTCCAAGTTTTGATTCGGTAATGGCAGTCAATCTTTTTTTTTTTTTTTTTTTTTTTTTACATGATTTGTCTTTCTTTTTTGAGTTTCGTTTCACTGCAGCAACTTAAAAAAACAGGCTTTGAATATGTTTAGGGTCAGAGGTGACGAGTTCAGTATTCTGTTTTTATCCGCAGCTTAATAAGTATAACATGTAAAAGCCCAAATACTTATTGCATCACCTCCGTGCTTAACTGTTTGGAGATAATGTTTATTTGAACTTAAACATCCTTTAAGTTTTCTTAAACATCCTGAGTCGCTCTCTGAACTTTCCTGGACTTGTTTTAATGTTGACTGCAGGTTGACCGGTCCGTGTCTTTATTGCCCCGGAGAACAGAGACGTTGAACACCAGGCTCACTCGGTAAGCTGATTTGATCAACCCCACACGACCTCTCTGCCACGTTTAGACGTCAGCAGACGTGGCTGTGTCACTTTTTCCCCCATTCCGAATCACATTTGCAAGTTATTTAAACAGAAAACGATGACTAATAAATGAAGGTTTTGCTCTTAGGGAGTTGGGTTTCATTTCTTTCCAAAAATCAACTCTTTTTTTTTTTTCTTCCAAGTTTCTTTTTGATAGACAGACTCATTCTGCTGTCATCCGAGTGTCACTTTGCTGTCAGTCAGAGGATTTGATCTGCTATTCTCAACCAACAAGCTCGTCTATAAGACAAATTTTTAAGTTTGATCACTTGCAGCAATGGTTTTGTGCATCGTTTTCATCCCTGACCAAAGGGTCCACCACAGTTTTAGATGTTTTTCTGCTCCAGGATTCTTGAATCAGTTGCAGTGAAGCTTGTTAATCACCTATTATTTCAAGTCAGGTGTACGAAGGCAGGAAAACACCTAAAACATGCAGGACAGGACCCTGAAGACCAGGAAAGAAAACCTCTGCGTTAGAGGGAGTCATTTTTATAATTCTTCACTAGATTAAAACAAAGTTCTTTAATTTCTCCTACAGTGGGGACATTTCTACTGTGATTGTTAGTGACAGGTGGCTGATTGTAGGATTCTGATGGCATTGACAAGACTTGAATGAGAGTGTTTTAAAAAAAAAAAAAAAAGATTGAAATTTGTCCTCACTTTCGTCTGAATAAGGTGTTTTGAAAAGGTACAAAGCCTGCCCACCAGGAATATGTCTAAGAACTTGGTAAAACTCTTCTGTGAGCTAAACCTCACCAAATCAATATTTCTGCCGCGTTCTTCTGAGAAACAAGACATTTTCTCCCTGTTGCTCGTCGTCATCTCGTCTCCCCAGGTCCGTTAATGTCGTGTGTAAAAGTGAAACCGCAGAGACAACAGTCAACCAGAATTTATTCAAACAATAAAACGCGTAAAATCACACCAACAGCTCAACATGGTCATCAGAAACCAAAGCCAGAGAGGAGACATTAATATAAAAATATATATAAACACTTATATAAAAAACTACTGATTAGACTAATTTTAATCAAATCGTGCTCATTATGTCTAAGAAAAATGTTCTACTGGTTCAGTTATATGTTTGTTAGACTATGAGTCTAAATCTAACCTAAACTGACCCGAACAATCAGGATCAGTCTAATATTTCAACATGCGCTAAAGTTAATCATCATTAAAACTAGCATAATTAAACTTATATATCCAACAGTTCCTACTCTAAAGTTCAGGAGAACAAAATGTTGGGGGAAAATAAGAATAAACTTTTGATTGGAGAACTATGAATTTGTATATTTAATCAATTTTTTAGATTTATATTTCCACATGTCCATGTTTTAGATCATCAACCTGAACGATTAATCCATTTATAAAGGGGATAAAAAAACCCCCAAATCATCCTGTCCGCATGTGAAAAAGTAATTACCTCCTTTGTTAAATCATAAATTGACTGTGATTAATCACATTTTCTTCAATTTCACTGGCCACACCTCTGTCTAATTACTGTCAGGCATGTCGAGGAAGCCAATCACCTTGAAAGCACGTCTGACAACAGGAAGGAGACGCACAGGTTTTACAAAGCAACGTACTGAGCATCGATTTACAAGACATATTCAAGTACAGATGAGAAACAAAGTCGCTGACGTCCATCAGTCAGGGAAGACATTTGTAAGTCTTGGAATCTTCCTCAGTGTCCGGTCGACCAAATTAACCACAGGAGGTCAAGATCTCATCAGGAAAGGTTCAGAACGACATCTAGACCACTGCAAACTTTCCTTCCTTCAATTAAGGTCAGTGCCTGTTATTTAGGAGTCAGACAGAGAACCGGCTCGATTTATATCCACGAGAGGATTACAGGGGGAATCATAAATATGAGGGTCATTGATATCTTCATCATCGCAGAGAGTTTTGGGAAGACAGGGAAGAGAAGCCAGGGCCTGATTTATATCCGACGGGGATGTGTGTTCATGTTAGAAAACCTTTCATTTAAAAATAATTCTGCAAAGAAGCGTTGACCAAAATTCTTCCCCGGTGACCCAGAGCAGGAATTAGGACCAATTTAGAGTCCAGAGGAACTCGGTTTATCGAGAGAAACTGCTCATTACCTTCAATCAATATTTTAAGAATCAAACATGGAGGACCGACATTTAGTTTGATCAGATCAAGAATCCAGAGGAACCTCTGATAAATCTAACCTATTATTTATTAAATCTGCAACTTAATAAATTATTGTTTATTCTTATTAAACATGGGAGTCAACCTGGAGAGACTCAGACACAGAGAGGGAAAAACAATTAGAAGAGTTTATTGACATACACAATTAAAGTCTTTGGCGCTCGGGCCCCGGCTGAGGACATCGATTATCACAAAACGTTTTATGATAAGCTCGGATGAGCATTCCCGAAGCTGGTAGGAACATCATCCCCCAGGGGCCCGGCACTGGTGGTGGAGGTTGGCGAAGAATGCGGCCGAACGACCGGGCGAGTGGAGGTGAAGGGGTGGTGGTGGGTTGAGCTCTGCTGCAAAGCGGAAGACGCCATGGACGGCCATGGACGGAGGTCCTTATCAGCTGGGACTTTGATTGGACGTGGCGTTTCTTGGACCAGCGTTGATTGGTCGTCGGTGTTGAGCGGGATGCACCGGTGGGATGAAGCAGGTGGGGCTAAAAAAGAGTCTTCCAGTTTGAATTTGCGCCTAGGCTTCATTTCTATACTTTTTACCTTTTTGAATTTATTTTATTTTGTTTGTGTTTCCTCTAAATCATGTATAGCACTTTGAATCGCCTTGTTGCTGAAAATGTGCTATTTGAATGAAATGAGTGGCTTAACTTACCTCAGTGATGCAAAAGACTCAATGTTGTCACCGATAGCAGCTGTTGGCACAAAGGCTCGGCTTTAAGCGGTGGACACATTTTCACATTCAAAATACCTTTTGTATTCACCCAGTTTATCTCTGATATTATTATTCTGAAGTATGACCAAAAAAAAAAAAAAAAAAAAAAAAAAGTAAAAAATAAAAAAAAAAAAAAGGAGGAGAAACAATTTAAACGGTGATGTTTATCCACAATTTGCGACCCGATTACCGTTAAACCAAAAACCGGCACC
>CAEGAD010008760.1:0-19205 GCA_903067055.1 Poeciliopsis paucimaculata
TGCTGGAGAAGGCTTTGCGCAGTGGTCAGACTCTCCCATCATCAATACAAGATCTTGGTGAAGAATTAATGCAACACTGGATGGAAATAAATCTTGTGACACTGCAGAAGCTTATTGAAACAATGCCACAGCGAATGCGAGCTGCAATCAAAGCTAAAGGCGGTCCAACAAAATATTAGAGAGTGTGACCATTTTTTGGACTTTTATTTTGGCCAGGCAGTGTATAACAGTATACTCATAATAATAATTTTAAAAAAAAGAATCCAATCACTCCCCATTCCATCTGCTCTCTGTCTCCACGTCTTTACTTGTTTCTTCTGCTTCTGGTGCTAAAAAAAAAATAAATCAGGGGATGATGATCTTATTCCCCATTAAATAGCCTCAGTGACCAGCGTTCAGACGATGCAGCAGTAAGCCTGTCCTCCACCAGACAGTCACGTGCAAATTGAAATGTAATCAGATTATCCACCAGAGGGGAAACAATGCGGGCCCCTGAAAACTGTGGACAAAGAGAGAGAAAAAAATAAATAAATAATAAATGGCTTACAGACCGGGGGGAAACTGACCAGGAGAGATGAACAAGATTACTAATTGCTGGAGTCATCAAAAAAGAGAGGATGTTTCAAAAGATGAACCGAAAAGAAAAACTGCTGGGAAACCTGTTTTTCTTTTATAAAAAAAACTAATGCTTCTTCACAAGTCTTCCATGCAGAGACAGTCTAAACAAAAAGGTAAAAAAAAAATCTAATAAAATTGGCCGTGTTTCATTCTAACTGGAGCGGCAATTGGTCTTTTATTTCGGAGTGTAAATGTTCCACCCATCCCAACACCTGTTTCTCTGAGCCTGCAGGAAGATAATTACCCTTAAACACCGTGACCTATCCAACCTCAGTGGAGCACCTTGCCACTAATGGACACTTGAGCAGGCCTATCATGAGTCACCGGGAATGAATGGAGCCCTTCGCTCAGTTTGATGATGACTGCTGTGTCTAACAAAAACAAACCACAACCCCCGACCCCGGCCACCACCTCCGTCCGAACGAGCTCAGGCTCTCTTCTGCGCCGCTTGCCGAGCGCCGAGGCGCAGTGGGCGGAGGGACGGGCGAGAGCAGGAAATCCGCTCGGATTTTTCCCATCCGTAAGTGGGCCGATACAAAGCAGGCCCGGCTCTTTCTGTTTGGAGCGGCCTTGTGAGGTCCACATCTGGAGAGAATCTTGAAACGAGCGCCGTTAAATTGCTCGTGAAGCCCAGAAGAGGACCCGTTTACAGTGTTACGTTTGTGTTTGTTTTTACCTACTCTTAATGCTGCAGGCCAGTTTGCCCCTTCACCAGTTCATACAACTACCCACCATCTCATTCCCTCCTACGTCCATAAACAAAACTTTTCATACCCATGTAACTAAGGCATTGCTTCTTTCTGCTCAAATTAAAAAACACACTAAAGTTTGTTAGTCACGATAAACTTTGCCGGACAAAAAATCGTCCCAGAAATTATTACGATAAATGATATTATCGTTTTGAGATCATTTCCAAGTAATATAAAGGCATAATAATGCAAGTACACCCTCTAAAAGAGCAACTAAGACATTTTAAATATAAAACAATGAACAAAACAACCAAAATAATAAATGCAATACATAGTTAAGTCTCCCTGAACAAACTTCTTCTGGGACTTCTGAAATTCAGTTTTTGGTAGAAACACAAGAAAAACATGCAATCATGCAAACGGAAATGATTGAGCTCGTTTTAATTTTATCATGAGATTAATTGCTTTATTGCTTATTGTAACAGGCTTACACTCTACTCCCATTTACCTTGGTTCTGATCTCTTGTAGAGACCAGGTAACTCTTAGAAAACATCACAAAATCAGACTAGTGACTGAACAGTCAGACATTTTGTCAACCAGAAATTAGTCAGAGCCCATTGCAACCTCCTGCTGACTCTTGTCTGTCACTTCATGAGTCACATTTTCCAGAAACACAGAAATTGAACTGCTGAATACATTCGCCTGGATCAGATTCTTTTTCACACCGTGGACAAAACCGTGCTCCGACTAATTGCTCCACTTAATCCAAACTACATACCCCCATGAAGGACATTAACACGTGTAGGAAAGGCTTTCTTGTCGAAGCCTCCTTTTTATGTTTTTTCCATGGATAAGTGCTGAACTGAAGCAGAACTTCTCAATAAGGCTTTTTTTTTGTTTTTTTTCTTTTTTTGTGTGTGTTTACAAATTTCTACAATTAAAATCTTTAACCAGTCACCCTAAAACAGCTAGTTTTTATTCGGGGGCCAAGTCGAGATCATTAATGTCTTGAAAAGATCGTTTGAGGCAGAATGTGTTGAGGTACTAAAAACTAAAATAAAACTTTCTCTACATTCAATGTGTACTTCTAATATTAGATATTTAACATTTAAGTAATTTGGCACTGATTTAATTTGACTCATAAAATAACATTCAAGCACAGGGCCAGTCTGCCATAGAGCTCAAACCACCACAGTTATGATATTATTATTATTATTATTGTTATTATTATTATTATAACCACAATGGTTTGAGAAAAGCATGAAAACAACTTGTTAAGCCGTAATGTCACAACCAACTGCTTGATGGTGCATTTCCCTGGAGGCATGAACTTGGGATGGGTACGAAAGGAACCTCTGCTGACTCACCAGCTCCCTCTAGAGGGTTCAGATTTTGCTTCCATATGTTTCAAAAGTTGGTAAGAGGACATTCCAGTACGGACATCTTTTTAATTAAGTTTTACGCAAAATGTTTCTGAAAGTGAAATTCTTCTTTCGTTTGTTCTGTTTGTTTTTTGATAAAAACTTTGTCCTGTAGCCAGGGTACGTCCTTCATCGTGGCAATCATCTCAAAGGGAAGCTCTGGCACAAATCTCCTGCACCCCCGGGGTGTGGGGATTGGCTCTCATAACACACTGACTCACTCACTCTGTCATCTTATCATTGGTAACGACTCCAGGTTGTTCTCGTGGGGGTCATCCTTTAGCCACGACGGGCTCATTCTTCCTCCCACACGCGTCAGCGCGGAGGATGAGGAACGCTATTAAAAAAATAGGCAGTTGTGGGGCTGTGGGGGTAACAGAGACTGAAAGCTCTGTTGGAACAGCAACACAAATGCACGCATACATGTAGGGGAGCTGAAAAATCAAAACACAGAGGGGGCTTTTAATTTTGTGAGCATGCGTTTTTTCAAAGTCCCCGCACACACACACACTGCGGGCTTTTGACAGTGTTTCATACAGGCAGCACTGAAAGCTTGGTCAGCTGTACAGAGGTTCACACACAAACGTACACAGCTACATACATAGAGCACTTCACACACACGCGCACGCACACACACAAATTCTCGCTCTACTCTCTACAGTTGCTCATAAAGTGGAGACATTCACGAAGACAGAGGGGATCTATGGAGTACGGAGCACACATACGCACACACACGAAACAACTCAGTGCACAGGCAGTGTATTCTCAGACCAATCAATAATCCATTATGAACAAACTGCTCTTCACCTCCCGCCCCGTTCAAAACCAGCAGACAAAGAGGTCTGCTGTACGCGCCGCGATGAAGAGAAAAAAGTAAAGCACAGCTGGAAAGATCTGCCAAAAACACACACAAATACACGCCTACAGGCTGTTGGCAAAACACGCGCGCACACACGCATGCACTGAAAACTTTATTAAGGCCAATGAATGTGTCATACCATGGAAAAAAGCACAATACAAGGAAGGTAATCTGCAAATGTGGCTTCCAGAGAACCTCCTGCATCTTTGGTGTTGATTCCCAAACATCGGACAGATTCAGAACTGTTTCTGTTTTGTAGTAGAGATGCATGAAGTCAAGCTGCGGGGAAGCGAGAGAAAGCAAGACTTCATTGCACGACTAGAGATCCTTCCTGCCCAGAGCTCTGCCATCCACCATGATTCTCCAAAGAGCGAGTCATTGTGGATGGCATGAGTTACAACAATGTCATTTGGGGTAAATATATTTTTTGACATTCCGCAGGTAACAAGAAGGCTTAATGTAGTACATTTCATAGTTTTATCTTTTACAACGTTCAGCTTCTATGTCTTGTGGCAGATGTTAGATTTAGAAATGACTGAGACATTCATTCTTTGAAATATCAGAATAAGATGGCGACCCATTGATGGAGACTATTAGTCCTTGACAAAGTCAACAGAATTGTGCAAAGGGAAGATGACATTGTACATTTCATATCTGTCATAAAAAGCTGCTCCATGTTAGTCTTCCATTTTTTTGGTAAAAGAAGCGATGAAACCCGACAAAATCAGGTTTTTGTGTTTTCCAGAACAAAAGAGCAAGGGCAACACACCGAGGAGAAAATTAGCCTTGATCAGATCTGACGGCGAAGGTCGTATACTTCTACTTTTATCACAGAAAAAGCTTCCTCTTAAGACTCAAACTTGACTCCTACAGAAGTTCCGGTCTTGAACTCAATCGTTGACCACTTTGGCTCCACTTTCAGCCGAGTCGTACGATAGTTTTCCTCCTATACGCCCCGCTGTTTCAGAGCAGGTCATTCTCAGAAGCAGGAAAAGCAGTGGGGGGGCTCTGTGGTATTGTTGGGGTCTCCATTTCCCATCCCTATTCCTGGTCTCGTCTCTGCCTACCCCCATCCCTTAAACCGAGCCAGAACAATGGAGTGAGTCCACGCTGTCTGTTCCCCCCCAACCCGAACCCCTCACCCTCCACCCTGATAAATAGGCTGAGAGGGGATCCTGCTTGTCTGTTCTGTTAGCGTGAGAAGGGAGAGAGTCCATCAAGTCTCTGTTTATATGTGTGTGTGTGCGTGTGTGTGTGTGTGTGCGTGTGTAGAAGATGGCAGGTGTTTTAGTCAACCCTGTCCTGTTACATGCTGGTGGGTTTACTGGATGGGTTAAAAGTATTCAACTCAGTACCATAAAAAGTGAGTAAATGAAAGAGTTTAGACCCAAAAAAAGAATCTGAAAAATGTTAAACTGTAAAAAACACAAACATTGCAAACTTTTTTTTTCTTCAAGTATTTTTTCTGTAACTTCAACGTTTTAGAAACCTGCCGGGACAATTCTGCTTCGTTTTCAGTCGACAACCGCTGCCTTTTCTAAGGGGGCAAACCATCTTCAGCTTCCTCTGGGATTCACAGTGTTTTTGCATATCAGTGTGTGCGTTGTGTGTGTGTGTGTTTCCCTCCCCCCTCCTTCTCAAACTCTGCCTGTTTTTCTCACACTGCTCGTTAACCCCTGGTTGCTCCTAACTAAAAAGACTCTCTGCGCCACAACAGCCACCCCACTCCTGAACCGCAGCACTTTGTCTTTTCTCAACTGCATGAAATTCAAAAGTTGTTTTTAATAGTTTGGAGTCCAAATGGCAACAAAACGCCACACCCTTTAATCTCACCAAGCCAAAAAAAAACAACAAAAAAAAAAAACAAAGTCCAAGAAATCTTAATCCTGAACTGCTGGGTTAGATGTTCTTATTTAACTGTGTCTTTTCTCTACTTCCTTTCCAAAAAAACAAAAACATTTCGGGGATATTCATCCTCAAAGTGATGAGAAAAAGTATTTACCCCACCACAGATTTCTTCTTTTTGTTTTTTTGTTTGTCACACTTTAATGTGTCAGAGTGTTTGACAAACGTTAATATGTAACAGATGGTTTTAGTATGTGACTTTTGAAAGATGGTGTCATTTCTTAAAATCCTTTATTTTTAGAAAACGGCATTGTTCTAAATGTTTGAACTGTCCCTATGTCCAAACAGTATGAGAAAGATAGTTTGTGAGAAAAAAAACAAAATAGAGTTCCCCCTGCCGCCTTCCTGTGGTCCTCCTCCCATCTGTAGGTAACATATTCTTTTTCTCAAATCCCATTTTAGTTTTATGGCAGATGTAATGGGACTTCAAATGATTCCCATTTGTGCCAAGTCGACAGAATCCCTTCCCAGAAGTCTAAGAAGTCATTAAGATGCTTTTTCTGGTAAATGTCAGAAAGACCTGTGTGTTCGTTTTGGTTAGCAGTGGTTGAAACAGTTTAATTGAAGCCATTTCTGTCCATTCTTCTGAACCCTGATCACTGAGCAATGTTAGAAGTGGTTCCCAAACTCTGGCGTACAAAAGCCTCAGTAATGTCGTTATAACCCTTTCCAGACTGATATATGTTAATAAATTTGTTTCTCATTTAATCTTGAATTTCTTTGGGGCATAAATGACTTTATGAGATCCTTCAGTCGACTTTGAGTCATTAGCGATCGATCAAGGGATTTCTTGATTTTACAAACGAGGCGCTAACCAGGCCTGGTCGTGGTTTGTGGAAGTTAAACTAAACTTATGTGCTCAATCACAGTAAACCCATGGTACAACAAATTATTACTTATTTACCTAGGACTGAGTTCGTGTGGATATTTTTTCCCTTTCATAATTGCTCAAAAACAATGTCTTTGTGTTTTCACAGCACTGTAATGGTTCTGTGTAAAGAAATGTTGATGTCTTTTTCTCATTACTCTTGTACATTAAAAGTGAAGGCAGTACGAACTGGAAGAAGAAGACGGAGCACGAACAAGAGTGCATTTGAGGCCGGTTAGCAGATGGGCTGATCCTCATAATAGCACCTGATTTAAGTCTAAATTGAAACACCTCCTCCTGTTTTCACATCGCTCCCCGCTGTCCATTATGGTTTCGGCTCCTCTCCTTCCTCGTGCGCCTCCTCATCTGTCTGTTGCTCCGAGCGGCCCCTGAAGCTAATCCTAAATCAGTCTTTCTGAAGTGTAATTAGACCAAAGACCTCAACTCTGGCCATTGGTCTGTCAAGCTGTCACACTTTCTGATGAAAGTGCTTCATTTTGTTGCTTTCCGAGGCCGGATTGTGAAGTTGTGGAGAGACGTTACACATGCTGCAAATTCCACGGATACTTTGTTATGGAAATGTAACTTTGTTGGCTAATTAGGTTGTCATTTAAAAAAAAGAGACCAAGCTAAATTATGCTCTATTAATGAGAATGAAACAAAATTATAGCATCAATAGCGCTAGGAAAATGAGAATTCCCTTTTTTTTTGTTTTCAAATATATAAAATAAATAATTTTACATGAATTCCATAGATTTTTAGAAACTATGTTTATACTTTCTAACAAATTTAGGTTTTAATCCCACAAATTATGTTCTATTTGTGCTTGTCTCATCATAAGGTGGCCCTAAAGCCAGAAAAGCTTCGAAAATAACAACAGAACCTCAATTTATTAAAAGTTTTAAAAATCATACGCCGCATTTTAAAGAGTTTAAAGAGTCACTGTCGTTTACAGTTTATATTTAAACAGCAAAAAGCATCTATTTCAGATTTTAGACCACATATTTCAGCTGACTGGTATGAAGCGCTAAAGCATTCGCATTAGAGGCTCACATCTGCTTCTTTCTTGTCTGTCACCATTTCTTTTCTCACACCAACAACTAAAAGCTGGTTTTGTCTGACAGCACAAGACATCTTGGTTAGCTAACGCTGTCAACACATTTGGGCTACGTTAAAGCTCCCCCTTTTATACTTCAAAATGAGACGGCGCGTCCAAATTCGGGGATTGAATCCTCTGAAGAACCCCGCCAGGCCAGTCGACCGTGAAGACCAGAGGTGAACGATTGTAAAATAATCGGACGGTCTAACCCTCAGATTTATCCCGTCACCTAGCAACTATGACAGTGCTAAACACAAGCCGGTAAAAACTGAGCTTTCATTACTTATTTAATCCTTTTTAATTGATTTACTTTATTATTTAATTGAATTATATATATCAAAACATCCATATTTGTGCACACCAGTAAATCTCAATCATACATACAGCGTACTGCTAGGCTTAAAAAAACTCATCTTGTACTTGTGTACTTTTTGTACTTGTGATTTATTACACTTTTTCTACCAAAGTCACATGTTGACAACAACTGGATTCAGCCATTAGCAAGACATACTTCACCGTGCACAAAGTGTTGGTAGCACTTTAACGTTGCTAGCACTCCTAGTAAGATACCATCCTATCAATTAGGTTGCAAATGAAGGTGTCTGGTTGTGCTGCCTGCAAAAAACTAATTTGGGCTGCATTTTCAGTTACATAAACAAGACGAGACTCAAGCAATATCTCAAATACTTCCTTCCGAGGAATGCTGAGGCGAAGACGCTCGAGTTCTCGAGAAAAGCCAAAATCGTGTCTGCTAAGTCGAACATGCGTACATCAGCGCCTGCATTGACAAACAGGCTGAGGAGCTGCATCGATTCACATCCAGCGTTTTTATCGCTGCACGGACTATAAAAACGATGAGTGAAAACACTCTTCGCCTGCCCCATTCACCGGGAAGCCATGCCGTGCGTCTCGCTTTCAAACCTGCCTCCACCTGAGGAACGCGCATTGCAGGAGCTGTCAAGATCAGATAAGAGAACACAGATCTGCTTCGGAGTCTTTCTTGCCGCCCGCGCTTGCACAAGCAAAAAACACAGCCAGGCAGGATAGGAGGGTTTCCAGTGAAATCTCCTAGTGGCTCTGCTGCAGAAAGAGTATGTGGGCATTTGTTGAGAGATGTTCACACACCGCTTTTTTGTACGTACACACTTCGAAAATTTAAAGTGGCAATTTAAAGGGCAAATTTAAAGGGCAAAAAGAAAAATTCATATGGACAAAAAATCCTGGTACACAGATCAAGTTAGTTTCACTTTTTAACAAAAACACATAATCCATGTGTAAATTTAAGGCAAGATTGTGGGCTGGGCACTTCAGCTCTGAATTAAAGCCCAATTAAACTCTCCTCCAGATTTAACTACGCAATCTCTCATATACTTCATATGAAAAAAAAAAGCATTATTTTATCATGCAAAAAACTGAAGCATTTATGTTTTCACATGAAAGTAGAGCATACCACCGTTTCACTTGATCACATGCAAACGCTTAGAAGCGTCTTTCCGCTACAGGAAGCTTTTTTAGAACTGGGCTAGTTTTTTGGGTTCATTATCACACTCTTATATTTGCAATTCATTTAACATGGTAAAAAAAAATAGAAACAGAGGTAGTGTTTTTTTTTTTTTTAATTATCAGGAACTTGTGGATAAAGAGATGTGTAATAAGAGTCCTAAGCAAGTCTACTGTAATTGGTTGATTTTTTTTTCTTCCAACATTTAAATTCAGTATCAAATTAAACTAAACAACACATCTTTGATGTGATTTCTCAGTAGCCGTGTTTCTATTATAAATGTGCGCAAAACTTTGTCAATATTTCGCTCACGTTAAAAAAAACACTATTTTGCAATTACGGTGTTTCCATTAAGTAAAAAAAACAAAATTCACACGAGAATAACTTTGTTATAAGTCATTAAAAAACACACCGTATCATCATCCTCAAAGTACTTCCTGTTGTCTTCTTCTTTGTGGTTTACGCCAGCGGCAAGATCCGGTCATTGAATATGTGACTTTTGCGAAAAAAGTGTTTCTTGGCAGTTTTGCAAAATAAACCAATTTTGATACGGCTACAAAAACCACCTCATCCTCCGTCAAAACTTTTTATCATAAGACAAAAGTTTTGTTTTTTTTTCTGTTTCAAAATTGCTGTGTTTTTATGAAGCAAATTCCTTTTCAAAATATCAAATTGCACAGTTATGTGGTCAGTGAAAACGCGGCTGTTGTACGTGTCTGTTGCCGGGAGACTAAGACCAGTCAAAAAGCACATCAGTGAAGTCTCTTTAAAAAATCATTCCAGCTACACCTTTTCCGTGGAGTTTGTGATGACTCTATAACTTCTGAATTTGGAGTTAATGAGACAGAGTCATCAGTTGCAGTTCTGTTTGATAGAAAATCATGGTTTTCAAGTGCATGATGTAAGCGTCTCTGTCACTCTCAGTGTCTGAGTAAGACCTTGGCTGACACAGCTGCAAAAGGGGGGGAGAGAGTTATCGCTCAGCTTCTGCTGCTGCAATGGCCCTGTTCCACAGTGGCAGTAATCGCAAAAAAAGGCCAGAGCAAATTAAAGTTCTGTTTCAGGTCTCACAGTCGAAAGGAGTCATAAGATGCAGTTTTGAACTTTAAAACGTCTTCCTAGTAAAAACACAAAAGAAACAAAATAATAAACATTTTATAGTAACAGTGTTTGAATGTCGACTGCCCTTTCGTTTAACGCAAGTTTAAAAAGTATTGTGTTTCTAAAATAGTTTGCACTGAGTAATCACCCCTTTTTTCTGTCTCCACTGCTGCTGTAAAACCTCCTTTGTTGCAACCAACCATCTTCGAACATCTGCATTGCCAGATTGCGTTGCTTTTAGTGTGCAGTGGTGTAGACGGTCTCTTCATCTACTCACTTTATGGCAGGAGGATGAGCACAAACTTTTCTAACCATTTCTACCACACTAACACACAAATGCAAGCAAGATGGAAATAAACATCGCTTAATAATAATAACAGTGCTGTTTTACTTATCTGACCTGTACCGACGTGTTAAAATCGGACTTACATCAGCATGTACTGATGTTAACGAAGCAATATTATCTCTCCCTGTATACCAGAATAAAGGACGACAAACTGCTGGCAACATAACATGGCAAAAATTTATTTACATTGAACATTTTCATGCACTTCAAAGAAAAATTTTGACTATTTTTGCCCAATTTCTAACTCTAGCTTATAAAATATACAAGATTAGGATTCCTTTATCCCCCATCAGTTGTGTATATTTAGATTTCCTCACAGGAAACTACGACAAAATAATAGAAAATGTCTTTAAATCATTAGCTGTCAAGGCAATTGTGAAACATCTGTCTTACAGCACAAAGCAGATGACTCAACTTCTAAGCAAAAAGTGTCGAGTAAGTAAAAACCAAAGCCACATATGTCCAAAATTGAAAAGAGGTCAAAAGGGCAAAAATGACTCGCACAAACTCAAGAAGAGAAGGCAACTTTCGTTTGAGAAGTCTGTGAAGAATAGTTAGGATTTCCTCTGTGGTAACAAATTTAGTATTTCTAAAATGCTTCAATTTGATCCATCTTTTAATGTCTTATATTTATGATTTTAAGTCCAAAGACTTCTCAAAACCTCTTCAACCACAGCAGACTAGTTTCTCTAGTATAATTCTACTTAGTTCAGTGCTGTAAACTGGATGTGTATTGCAAAAAATATATATAAAAAATTTTGCCAAATGTGATTTAAAAACATCATATTTCATCTGCATCTGCTGATTACATGTTTTTTTTTTTTTTAAATCTACTGAATATGTCTTGGCAATAAAGAGCAACATTCCCTAAATGCAAAAATGTAACATCTGACGTGATCATGAGCCTGGAAAGTCATCTTTACGTCACGAAAACATAGTTTTAGTCCCTGCAGAAGAATTATTGAGGGAATTTGAGAGAGGAAATGCAAAACACCAAAGTTTACAAAGAGTAAAACTAATTTACAGCTGACCATTAGCAGACCCTAAAGAAATACTCCAGAGGTTGCTCCACATCTGCCCAGGAGTTTAGAGCCAATAAGTAGAAGAAGAAGAAAAACAGAAACTGCACGAAAAACTAGGGCTGCTAGAAAAAGGATAACAAGCATCGTTAGTGCTCATGACTCATTTTCTTCAACCTTGAATGGGAGCTTATGTGTCTTGTTATGATGGACAGCTGTGTAAAGAGACGGAGATCCCATCTGGGTCACGTCTTATCAGGCCAACTTATTCACACCGATGAAATCATAGCGGCTTGTCAAACCCACCCAGTTAAAAAAAAAAAGAAAAGACAACCATAAACCAATAAACGGAGCAAAACAGAACGAGACGGGAACAGATGCATGTCAAGGACTGCAGAGAAGGCAGCACGGATAATGAGGGGGAGGGCAGCAAGGCGAAGATAAGTGGTAAATAGAGATGTAAAGTCGGCAGGAGATGGATGGGGATAATAGGAGCGGACTGAGCGGGAGAAAGAAACGGAGATGCTGCAGATGGAGGGAGGGAATGGAGGAAAATGTAGGTCGTGATCCACAGGCCACACAGCTAACTCATGTAGCAAGACCCTGACTTCTGAGGTGTTTGGAAAATTGATCAGTAGCATCTAATAAGAAGTCACCTGTGCCAAATCAGCTGTGACTTACTGTTTTCATTATTCTTATTTAAAAAAAGACTTAAAGTCTTTTCTTAAAGAGATGTACTGGTGCGTGTTTTGTTGATTTCGTATTGTTGAAAAGTTGGCTAAACCAACTTTAAAAGTTGGCGACTAAATTCATACTGTTTGTGTTGAAAAAATTGCGAAGAAAAAGAATAAGAGCAAGAACTGTGCTCATTTCAGCCTTTTTGCTATTTGCCTAAAGTCTTGCTCTCTCTCACTCCCTCACAGCCAGAATGAAGAGGAGAAATCAGACAATATCTTTGCACATATTTAATCAAAGCAGACCAACGGAGACCATCTTTTGTTACAGGTTTGCTTTCAGTTGTTTTGTTGGGGTTTTTTTTTAAGTCCATCTACAATGTAAAGAACAAATGAGTATGTTTGACACAGGTGTGCTTGTAAAAGGGTGGGTGTCTGGGTGTAGCAAATGACAGGTTGCCTTTTTCTCCTTCTTAAATGAATGTTTTACTTGGGGAAGCCGAGAAACGTCCCACTGAACTATTAGCTCTTACCAAACTGAAACAGGGATTTCTTATGACGGAGTGAAGAGATGCGTCACTCGCAAAGTCAGAAAAGGAACGATACACTGAATAGCTTGAGTTTATATTAGTTAAATGCACTTCAAGAATTATTTTGAGACTGATTACAATAAATTCTGCAGGTCTGCTCTAGTATGTTCTCTCACCTCCTGAAAGTCATTTAAAAAAAAAAAAAGATTACTCCATCCTGTTGGTAAATAAGGAGCATTCCTCAACCTGCCTGTTTGCAATAAAGCTTATCGGCTTGGCCTGATGTGCAGCTGTGATCTTACAGGAGAGCAGTGACTGGATCCGCATATGGCAGTACCTTCGCTGATGGCCTGGTAGAAGATCGCAGGCTGGAGCTAATCACCAAAATAAATGGGAAAATACCACGCTATAGTTAAGATTTCCCCATTGATTATTTTAAAAAGGTATGATAAAAAATATTTGATTAAAATGTATGAAATGGATCAATGTGACATCTGTCACATGCTAAACATTAATAATAAACCTTGTGGCTGAATGAAAATCCCTTTAAAGTCAAAACTGGCAGGTGTATGAATAGTTTCAGGCTAAATTGTGGAAAATGTGGAAGCAAGAAACTAAAAAACAATTTTACTTTGAGATATATTTAGCCAGTTAGGCAAAGTAGGCAACTTTACGTTTTTTTCTTTTCTTTTGCTGTTGTTTTTTTTTACTGAACCTGAAATACTGGAATGTATTCACCTTTAGTTCAAACCTTAACATATTTTCTATTCTGAACATATATATTTTTTAGGCAGAACAGAGTGTGATTTATGAAACTGCTCTTCGTTTGTGAAAAATAAAAACGTCTCTAAAAATACTTGCCTTGCTCCCACATCTCATACTATAGATGTGTTACAGCCTCACTGCCAAATTAAACCATTCTTCAAATGCTTACACTACATCTGCTAAAGCTTCTAAAACCTGCAGCCTTATTATTTAGACAAAAAGAAGACTGTCTGAGTTAACATCGATGCTTTACTTGCAGTCCCCAACTTCTTCTTGATTCCTTTTTTTCCCTTAGCTGTTCATATGAAAGTTTAATTTAGTTAAAATGTAATACTTCTGTCACACTATGCATATCGGCTTTTTGTTTCACCTCCGTTGAAAGAAAATACGTCCAAAATCCTACAAGTATGAAACTGCAGCATAAACAGCATAAAGCGATCTGGCACAGTTTTTGACATTTTGACCTTAACATAAAAACACTTTTCAGAACAGGAGCGCATCCATTACAATGGAATATCAGGATCATACTAAAAAAATAAAAATAAAAACCATACAATTATGAGAGTAGTAAAATGAAGTGAATACATTTGTAAAAATAATTTTTATGAGAAGGTATTATATCACAATACTTATGAGTGGTATATTATTCCGAATTTATTATGACTTTATTCAAGTTTATTCTTCTAATATGATGAACTTATTCTCAGAATTTTACAACTTCACTTTCATAATTATATTTATTATTTTTTTTATTTTCTAAGCGTTGCCCTAATACTCCGTCATGCGTCCACAGTGACACATATGCTTCAAAACCAGTAAAATAAAATCTTCATTAACTCACATTTAAACCTATTTGTTTCTAAGAGCGTCAGTGGCAGCGGCTTGACCTCTGAAAGTTGATGATTTGCTTCCCAAAATGAAATCCATTTCCCCCCTACAACTTCATTACAATATCAAGGATTTCATACAAGCTTCCAGGGTAGGCTACATCTTGAGTGAATCGTGTTAATCTCGCATGGCCACGCTCATTTTTAGAATCTCCTATAACGATTACCTCTTATTTTTCTTAAAACGCAGCATTTACGAGGCAGGTATGCTGCTGGCCACCACATGACCAGTTCAGATGCTGGTTGAGAGATCTATGTCCTGAGTCATTGCTTCCATCCATTGCATTTCTATGCCCACTTAAGTCGTTTCAGGGTCATGAGTAAAAAAGCCTGGGTATGCCCTTGAAAGATCACCAGCCCATCACAGGGACATCATACAGACAGGAGAGACAAGCAGTTTAAGTACATGACTGAAATCTAAGGGTAATTTGGACTCTACGGTTGATCAAATGTCTGACATAGCTGCTCTTGTGGGTTGAAATGCACCCTGTGTATGAATCTAAGCAACATCTTAGTTATAAAAATATAGCCAAAACAAATAAAACCGACTTCTTAAACAAAAAAAATAAAGACGAAGGAAGTACCACCATCTGTTTAGCAGTAATCTATTCCTTTCTTTTAGTGTTTTGCGTTACGAAAACAAGCCACTGTGACAAAGATCAAGCAGCCGCAGCAGCTCGACTCTGCTCTCCGCCTAATGTCGAGCTGTAAATTCAGAGCAGAAGGTGGAGGGCAACAGGGAAGGCAAATGTTGCATCAAGCAGCCATGCCTGCCCTGCTTTCCCTGGAGGGGTCAGGCAGCTCCGGCGGGAGTTGCCTTCATCAGCTACTGCTGGAAACCAAACAGGTCTGCTTGGCCAGAAATCAGCAGCAGAAGAGGACCGGGAATTGCTGGCAGCCGTTCCCTCGGCGCTCCCGACTTTGCGCGGTTTTTAAACGACGTTCGGCCGGGTGCCGAGCGAAAGCTGGATGTCGGGATGATAAAAGCGGCGGTGAGTCGGTTCAAAAAGACAAGAATATACACATGAAGTCGAAGACAATGCTGGTTCACTTGCATGAATTTGTATGACACCTAAGATAAGCAAATCAAACAGCTGTGAGTTTGCACTGCAGTAACCATGGCTTTAGTGTGTATGGAAAGACAGAGAGACAGCTGTAATAACAAATATGACTACATGTAAAAACACCTTTGTTGGAAAAAAAAAAACTGATGTAGTGTTGAAGTGGAACTTATTAGGAGATGCAGTGTTTGCAAACTGTACTACATGAGCAAGAGATTGATTTGCTCCAGCGAGTCGAACATGGAACGTTACAGCAGACTGGGAAGTCAACACGCTGTCCTGAAAGTGATATTGTTGATAGTTCTGCATATTTTGAGTTGAACCTCTGTTTAAAATAACAGCGTCAGAAGCCTTTTTGTTGCTCGGGCTGGTACTCCATGAAAGATAAAAGAAAAATGAGGGGCGTTTTTTTTCTTCTTTTAAAGAAAAGAAAATTGGCACAGGCTGATCTGCTGCTCGCTGCTGGCAGAAACAGTTTTCACAAATCCTAATAGGTACCAGGATATCACACAGATCTATTTGGGACAACGGTGCCTGCCGAGCCTGCTGCCCAGGCACTTAAATCCAAGCTTCCCCAGTGAATCTCAGATTCAAAGTTGGCTGGCAGAAAAATAAAGCAAACAAAAAAAAAAAACAATGTGTTTTTACAGAGAGTCCCATCTGTATTATGTACAATGCAAACGTACTGCAAAATTCCTTATCCTGGTCTCAGGTACTGTACCTCTCTGTTTGGGCTTAAGCATTAAGAGCCTGAACTGGGTCAAATTTCTCAGGGCGATTTTTCTTCATTCTCCTCTTTTTCGATAAGATGGCCTTTTGGTGTCTTCCTTAAGACCACTAATTGGGTGATTCTGTTGAGTTGGTCAGGTATAATCTGATAGGATTAGCGGCTACGCTCTTTAAATAGAGTTGCACAGCCAGGGATTAGATAATCACAGGCGGTCGCACTTAAGAGTAGCAGATTTTCATCTATATGAAGGTGTCACTACGATGGGAGACGTACATATGCTACCGTGCTTATTATCTGGTGAAGATAAAAGTGGGATCATCACAGAATTGCTCAGGATGTAGCATCAATTTGATGTCATGCATTTATTTATGGATGCGAATGGGTGTACTTCCTGTTAACGCAACATTTGAAACCACTTCTACGTTATAGAAGTGTCGTTTGGCAGCAAGCGTGAGCTACAGGTGGAAACACTCTCGGCTAATGACGCCTCAGCCTTTTCCACAAAACGGTTCCATCATAAACACATAAAGACAATCAAACCTCTCCCGATTGCTTTTAGTCATTTAGAAATCAATAATCCAGCTGAAGATATTGGGCAATACGAGCGAGTCATCATAAACCAAGCCTGTTACGTGGAACCAAAAGGAAGGTGGTTGGTATAAAATCAAAAGACAAATGTTACAGATGTATAAAGCCAAGAAATAACCACACAAGTCCTGGCCAGCTCGTCGCATGGACCATCTGTAATCACTACTTTACATGCAAAAATGCTGGTTTATTCTTGCACCTCACTGCCTTAGTTATATGGTCATGTGGGTTAACTTTAACCCATCTCGTCACCTCAGGCAAAAATATCGCCAAGTCAAACCTTGTAGGGTTTTATGAAAGGCATTTGGCATTAATATGTTTATTTTTTAGTCAAATAAAGACATATTTTACTGACAGAACATCTTTAAACTAAAACAAATCTATCAAGGCGAGAATGCATGGCTGAATTTAACACTTTTTGAAAACTTAGTGAAGCTGATGTCAAAAGTCAAAAGATGCACGAGCTGAACCCCATTTAAAGGACAAACAAGAAGAAGTAAATGCTGCGTTGAATGGATGTTAGTTACACCCGTTTTCTTCCATGTCCATCTTGAAGCAAGTCTTTTGAGCTGGACAACTTGAAACCCGCTGAGGAGGGGAACAATGCACATGTTAACCTCAACCCAGAAAAGGCTCAACTCAACTAATCCAGACTTCTGTTATATCTAAAGAAACTTGGGTGGCAGTGGGAATCACATTAGATGAAAAAGAAAGGCCACATTAGACAAATATGCTGACACAGGCTGATCTCTACTAACGCTATCTTTAGAAGTAGCATGCTTATTTTATTTTCTTCTCGCAATAGTAAGAAAATAATATATTTTGCTGTGGTTCACTTTGTTCCATAATGCAGATCCATCTGCAGTCTAACAAATTAAAGTGAAAAATGCCATACAACGCCATAAAATCAAGCAATTCAAGCCTGTCTTGGCTGATGGTAAAGCACTATACAGTCTACTCCCAAATTTTCATTTGGAGGGGCAAAATAGCATTAAAAATGAGTATTGCTTGACCTTAAATGAACCTATAGATTCGACTTCAGCATTTCCCTAAATACCGGAAGCTAAATTCAGTAGTTTAGTTAGCTTTGTCTTCTTAGGACTGGGGGTGTGAGAGATATACACGAGTGGGACTCGCCCTTCTCCCCTCAACTATCTGGATGCAATGTAACAAGAAGGCACTGAGGACATGAGAATAGCTGAAGGGAGGGTTAGTCGAAGGTGTTCGAGGGGGGTGGGAGGGCTTCCTCACAAAACATCAAGAGTATTGCTGCTGAGAGCGGAGGTGGATGTTGGGGCAGTTCGGTTGAGTTTATTGTGATGGAGGTGAAGATGATGCGGGGGGGGGGGAACTTCAGATCCTCCAGTCTTTGGTTTCCTTCCTCCCTAGTTGACCGCAAGGCCCCCGAGCAACAGACGGACGGAGAGGGGCAGGTGGGAACTGAGGTGAGCAGCAGACTGCAGCCCAGGAAACACAATCAGGAGGCATTGTCCCAGATGAAGTACAACAAATCAAGTATTTCTATTGTACACCAGGCTAACCCAACTGGGTTTAGCTAAGCAATACTCAACTAAAAATAGACAATGGTTTATCTCACTCCAAACACACCGTCTGCATCTTGTTTTCCTGCCTTCATTACCCACCGTGGCACAACCTAGCACGTGTAATACAGAACTGATCTAAAAGTGAAACAGTCTATAAAGTTTTTAAGATTTCTTGTGTTTCTTACGTCAAACTGATGCAACTAGCTAAGGATGCAAAGTTCAAGCATGATTTTACACACCCTATGCACAGAATCACTTTATGCTAAGAATTACGCAATATGAGGTCATTCAAGTTTGAGACCGAAAACAATTACATGAATCTGTTGTTACCACAACTACCACATGTAAGTATTACTCAAAGTCTTGACAGCAGTTTTTCTTTTTTGTCTGTGAACTACAATCAGTGATCAGACAGGCATACTGTAAGAAAGGGATCCCTGAACACAAAGAAGAAAGTCCTTTCTTGTACTTTCACAGGAAGTATCCCCAGGAACGCTGTGCATGATGGACACTGACTGCAACCAACTTGCATTCCCGGATTCCTCCTGCTTGCTGTTGACCTGCGTCTCTGATACACGTGTTTATTTTGGGTGAGCGCTGTAGCCTCTGGGCGAACATCCTCCTCCTCTTCCTCCTCCTCACCTCTGTACTCAGTGACCCCGCAGCCTGCTTGACCCCACAAGAGTGCCTCCAGTTGCTACTTCCCCCAAGACCTGGTTCTCTGCACCTCGACTGGAGGTGCACAGAAATGTCAGACAAAAACCAAAAAAATTATTGAAGGTTTTTTTTGGGGGTTTTTTCTGCCGGTGGTAAAAACAAATGGTCACTTGGTTCTTTTAAAGAAGGATAACTTTTGGGCAAAGAAAGGAAAATCCCAAAATACCCCGAGTTCCCTTAGAAATGAATCTACCCTTCTAGATGGATGTTTTTTTTTTCTTTACACAAGCAAAAAATATATATACTTGCCACAAAGTAGTGCATCATTTTAAAATGGAAGAA
>CAEGAD010008769.1:0-11583 GCA_903067055.1 Poeciliopsis paucimaculata
ACAACAAAATCACACAAAAATCAATCAGTGTTGCTTCCTAAGTGGACAGTTTGATTTCACAGAAGTTTGATTTACTTGGAGGTATATTGTGTTGTTTAAGTGTTCCCTTTATTTTTTTGAGCAGTGTAGTTACATTTACTGCAAGTACTATTAATATGTACCGGTATGTTGCATTCAAGTTGTATACAAGTGTTCAAACTGAAGATTTGTAAATTATTTAGAGGAAAGCAGGTAACTTAGTTAAATGTTAAACTGCAAGCATAAAGGAGTAAAAAACAACACGTACGCATGAAAGACGGGATAAAAATGAAACTGGAAGTTTATGTCTCATTAAAATGATATAAAATGCCTCCCAAATATTCATGATGGAATTTTCTAAGGTAACTGTTTACTTCAAGTTTTCACCCATGTGTATAAATCAGCTAATATTATCTGCATATTTTGCATGGATGCATTTATAAATGCTGCATCTACTTTCAGGATAAATCAGATTATAAAGTTTAATTTGCTGTAAAAAGTCTTCTATTGCCCTTTCTGGTGTGGAGCAGATTCATGCCATTAGTGGCAACTCCTACTGTTTGGAAACAGAACTGCAACTATCAGAACAGAAAACATTTAAAGTTGCTCCTCAGTCCAGTTTGGTTTATTTGATCCTGATCAGATCAATTTGTTATTCCTGAAGAAATGTCTCGTAAGAACAGAAGCATGTGTGTTGAAGGATTTTTAGTAATAATTCTCACTTTCCAAATATAACTGAATTTAAACCATCCCTTAAATTTATTGAATATTGGTAGCTTAAACAGATGAATTGTCTGAACTGGTCTGGTTTTGAGTGTAACTGGTATTTGCTGCTCCTGTGTGTTTAAACGGATCAACAGAAGCAGAGATTACCAGCAGCTGCAGCAAAATTAAACTGGTTTTTGTGAAGTAAAGCCATAAGATCACGCTCTTTTGAACCGTTGGGTGTCCCGACACTTCATCCAGCCCGGCTGAATCATTCAGAGTGAACAGAAACGGATTGGTTCCTCCACCGGTGCCTCTGCCCAGAGATCCCCGCTCTAAATCAAACGCTGCAGGCTGGCAGCTGGCCGCTTTCTGTCTCCTCTGAGACAAAGAGCACAAAGACAGGGATTGTGTGGGATTGGGGTAAATGGTTGTAGCCAGAGGCCACCCGTTTGGCGCCACATGTCGGAGAACGCAGCTCTGTGTTGGCAGGCGGACCGGGACAGATGCTTACCGGGTCCGTCTAGTCGGAGAGGCCGGAGCGCATGTGACTGAAACAAACTGCAACTGAAGGAACAACTAGTCCTTGATCTGGAATCGTCCACACCCAGATTAACGCCTGACTGTTCACATAAAACGTGCATGAATCGGTTCCTTCTCCTCCCTGCCGGATCCTCTGACTCACTCCGACTCAGACGGTTGTTGATTTTTAGAAATTCTTGACAGAAAAGTCAGACTGAAAGTGTTGCAGATAAGGAAGGCAAAGATACGAACCTGTTAATGTTTGCTGAAGAGACTCCAGAATTAAAGACTTGAACTTTTCCATCAATCACAAAGCCAAACGTGTTCTGTTGGGATAGCAGTAGTATCCCAACAGTACAGCAGTAAATAGCGGCTAAATGAAATGAAAAGTACAAACCGAAACACAAAAAACGTAACGTTAATGGGCATCAACTTTGCCGAAGTCGGCGCTCTGCAGATCGAGCTGCAGGTTTAAGGTTCCAGGAAGTTTTGATCAAACCACCAAAACGTTTTTCCTTTTAAAGTAACTGCACTGCAAAAACGTTACAATTATCTTACTACACTCAAAGACAAAACATAACTGTCTAGAAAGATAAAGGAGCTCATTTTAAATCTAGAATGGTTTAATATTGATGAAAAAATATTAGATGTTTTCAATAATAAGACATTTTCCCCAGTTATAAGTGAAACAAAGGTGAGATCAGGAAACTGCAAAAGCACACCACACTTTTCAGATTTAATTTCTTTAAAAGGCTCAACTTATATTTTTCTGTGCTAGTCTGTTACATGAGGGGGCTCAAAGTGTGGCCCGAGAGCCATTTTTGGCCCTTGAAACGATTCTGATCAGCACCACGACTGCAAGTCAAGAACGGTAAAACATTTGGCAAAACAGAAACTGAAGATCTGAAAAAAAAAAGAAGAAAATTTCTGTGGTAAATGGAAAACAGTCATGTTTTAGATCTGTAATGTCAGATCTTATAGATTTCATAAAAACTATCAAATAGGAAAAACTGAAAAGATTAAAATCATGTTAAACTCATTTTTGTGTTTAATACGTTCTGTGGACCCAACAGTGATGCATAAAATCCAAACCCATTAGGCTCTGCAGGTGTGCACTATGCTGTAAATACTTTTCTGAGGTAATATTTGTCTTTCATTTTGAGCGTTCTGCTCAAACCTGAAAAACCTCTGCAGGTAATTAAAGGTTTTTAATAACTGGTTCAGCTGCATCATTTGGAAACTTTCAGTTTAAGTTAGCAGGAAAATTTCTGAGAATGAAAATGCGTCTGCTAAAGCTGAAAAAGCTCATTTTAAATCTAAAACCTGATTCAGGCTCCACACGTTGTTTTCAGGCTCCAATCAAAGCAGCTAATTAAGCTGCAGTTTTTCCACGAGCACAGTAAAAACAAATGAAAGCAGAGACGAGCGCATGATAATAAATCCCATGTGGCGCTTATGAAACTTCAGATTTCACGATGTTTGGCTGCAGCTGCTCTGTAAATGTGGAAATGGGAGAATCTGATGTTGGGGGAGCAACCAAGCTGCGGTTGAGAGAAAAGGCTGGCGGCTGGGCGTTCTCACGCAAACGCTGCAGCGCACTGGCATCGCACGCCGACACGCGGGAGACCCGGGAGGCAGCGGAGAACCCGGCGCTGACGAGTCCGGCCTGCAGATCAACAGGATGCAGCAGTAAAACTCCAGGATCTTTCGCACGGCGTCAGGTGAGCCCAGAGAAACGCCGCTGTTGCTTCAACTTTAATACGCTTCCTGTAATTGTCTTCGCTGGGCCGGCCATGCCCGCATGGTGAAAAACATTTGCTTTTTTCCACACAATCTGCCAGCAACAGTTTAGCTTTTTAAAAAAATTAAGAATGAATGAACCACGGCTGGATGACTAAGACAACTACAAAACATTTCTGTCATGTTAAATGTGAGCCAACAAAAAGGCCGAAGCGTTGGATTATTAAAGCGGCAGAGTTATGAAAAATAAAAAAAGTTTTCAGATTATTATAAACAAACCTGGAGTGTTGCTTTCATTCTTTTATGCATGGCAACCATGGAGATTTAGGGATAAAAATGCCTGAGTGGCCCTAGCTCCACCTACAAGGACGAAGCTCCTCCTCAGCTCCTTCAGACTAGCCAGCAGCAATTAGCACACCCCTGCTGAAGCTGTTGAGCACCAACACCGTTCAACAGCTTCAAGAGCAACTTCTGGTGAAAACGTTGCTAAGGGGTTAATAAAGGAGCCATGTTGGGATGACTTCCTGAAGGTGGAGATTCTTAAAGAGACAGAGGCCCAATTTCAAGGTGTCAGCTTTGACAATAATTGCAGAATTATTGATAAATATTGCTTTTGAGATTTTCTTCTAGTAAAACATTAATCCAAGTTCATCCTTTGATTTTACAAAAAACAACATTGGAACTGGGAGATTTTAAATAAAACAAAAACCAAAACAAGCATATTATCTCTCTGAACGACATTTCCCTTTAAAAAAACTGAATGAAAATTGAGGTCATTTTTATTTATTATGTGATTAATTGATTGCTTTTGCGACATTTATAACCTGTCAAGGACTGCAGATACAAATTGGATTAAAAGCTACAATCACATGACATTAATGTTTGAGCTGATCATTGTCCCTTTCTAAATTACTACAACTGAAGCTCACATATTTACTTTACAGTTATATAAAATGACTGTGCCTGGAAATCGAAACACCGGCCCTTTAAAGGAACCACATTAAACCGGTCAAACTTGGATCCGGATCCCAGTTTCCTCATTACAAGCAAACAAAAAGCAACAGATAATGCTGAACATATGAGGCAGAGAGCTGGAGGAACACCCGGTTTGGATTACCCGAACCGGTCCCGAGCTTCAGCAGAGCTGGAAACCGAATCGGGTTGGAAACCGAGTAAAAGATGTGAACAAGATGGAGGCGGTGAGGGAGAGGCGCCCGGCCATCTTAAAGCCATTCATTTCCTTCAGGGTGACTCATCGAGAGCTGGGCAAGCTGCAAAATGGAAACTCCACAAACACACACCAGCAGTCCAGCAGGCTGCCAGAACCTCCGATCGGCACCAGGTTCTGCTCCGCTGCGGCCCGGCTCTGTCATTACTAGCTCCCCAATGGAGGCCAACATGGCCGCCCTCCATCCTGATGTTTACGGGCCGCCAGATGTGGCTCCTGTTAGAAGCTGGAGGCACAAAGAGCCTTCAGAGGCTCCCAGCCTGAGCGATTCATCACAAGTATTGATGAATAATCACAATTAATCGATTGATTACCAACTAATTCAGGAATTAACGGTTAACTGAAAGATACAGCGTGAAAAAAACAAAAACTTTTCTTAAACACCATCCTCAGACAAAACTAATGAACATTCTGCAGTTAAAATTTAAAACAATTATTTGTAATGAAACAAAATTAAAAATCTATAAAGCACTGAAGCATCCATGGTTGACTAATGGTTGCTTCGCTTGCACTGGTGGTTCAAACAATTGTGTTGAAAACCATAAGAACTACAAGAAAATAAATAAAAAGCAACTTTTCCTCTTACCTATACAAAACATTTACTGTGACTTTAGGTCATTCTAAAGTGAAACATCTAGATAAATACCATTAACTGATGTAAAAACAGTCTTTTCTACCAGTTTAAAACAAATGGAATGACAACCAGCTGTTGGCATGGCAACCACAGGTTCATTTCTCATCAAACAAACTAAAACTTAACTTTACTTTCATTAATCCTGCACACCTTTATAAACATCCATTACCACCAGCAGACTGAACGCTTCCTTCTTTCACCATCTTTGTTTTCTACAGCTGAATTCACTTCCTCTAATGGCAACACTACCAAAATAAGAGCCCAGATTTCAAAACAAACCATTTTAAATTTGACAGCTAAATAAGCAACAACTTAAATGCATTTACAAGCACCTTTTGGTGTCCAATTATTAATCATTTAATAAAAAACAGCAGGTCAGCTTTGCACTGTTGATGGTAAGTCGGGCAGAAAGTTGAGCTTTTATTGATGTTAGAAGATTTATTAAGCTGCAGATTCGTCCTCTGCTACAAATGATCAAATGTTCACTAAACGGCTGTCGTTGCTGCACTTTAGGCAGTAAATGTTTATTTTCTTATTTTAAAAAAGGAATTTTCATTTTTAACATTTCTAATTTTGCACAAAAAGGCTTCAGTGGTTAAATGAAAAATGTGCAGGATGTGGCAATTCTTTTCAAATTTGATTAAATCGTCAGAATAATTAACTAAATTATTATAGTTGCAGCATTAAACAAGATGTATTTTTATTTAAATTGTTGAATTTGATCCGATTATGAGAGGAATCCTGATTTTCTTCATCTTCTGTCCACCAGTGGTTAATTGGGATCTTGTGCCACCTAGAGGCAAAACTGCAGAATGCAACAAGAATCAAATCAGCATTATGATGGTTGGTCAGGAAATATTCTGGGATTCCCATTTGGTTTCAATGCAGGGATCAAAATCTTTTGATATTTACTTATCACTGTTGTGTACTTTATGAGCAAAAGGCTGCTTGCTCAGACCTGATGTTCTCCAGCTCAGGAAACGTTGAGTAATATGGAACGCTACAGGCTCCATTCATGCTCCAACACACAAATCAAAAGGCTGATTTAGCTCTCAGGCATGGCGGCAAGTTTCACCAAACTCTGATTAACTGCTCCTGCACAACTGGATAAAACCAACAGATGCATTAAAAAACCTGAAGGACTCCAGCTGACCGTATAACTGCATTTAACTAGAAATACAAAAATATGTTTCACACGGAAACATTTTTCGCATTCCACAAGTAATCAAACCCAGGAAGTTACTACTGGCAGAAACAAGACAACAGGAAGTAGTTGGATGATAGCTTTACAATCAATTACAAAATTAACTAAAGAACTAAGTTAAATGAACTAATCAGTTAAATGAATTTAATTAACTGCTTTAAATTTAACTTAAAATCAGTTAAATTTGCTTTTAACTGCGTTTATTTAATGGGAACACTGCAATTACAATTTTTTTTCCAAATATCAGCAAAGTTTTGCACATATTTGTAAGGGAAGCGCAGCTACAGGGACTCAATAACCGCAGCAAGTAGTTTTCTGGAAGTCAGCGACGAAACACGCGTCTTTTCCAGCAGCTGTGGTACAGCGCATACAGCCAGCTGACCAAATGTGCTGGAGGCCAGTTAAGGTTGCTAGGCAATGGTCTGGGCTTCTGCGGTTGCTAGGCAACAATGAAGAGCCTCCTGATTTGTGATGTTACATTACAGAGATTTTGAAATGACTCATTTTCCAGACACACATACAGAAAAATACATTTAAGTTCTTGTTCTGTTTTTAGAATTAGTTGAAACCCAAATGAAATTATTAAAACGTACAAAATGTGAATTTTTTAATTGAATTTTGCATACGTCTCCTTTAGCTTGTGATTTGTATTGGAAGGTTAGATTCAGGCAAAATGCACCTGCAGGAACTCCTTACAGTCAACCTTCCCAGGTTTTACTGTTTGAATCCAGATCCACTAGACGAGGCTGGACGACATCCAGGCAGACAAATGGAGAACAAGAAACTAAAACATGAAAGTGTCTGCATCTCAAAGATAATTCAGCTCTGAATCAATCCCGCCTGGGATTTGAAGCATTTTCTGGCCCCCCGGAGCTTCGTCAGAGCTGATGGAGCGCCGTGATTCGGTTTACATGACTCCCAGATAAAAGAGCTCAGATCTTCCCCGCCATGACTCACCCCGACAGACAATTGTCTGCTGACACAATCCAGGCTGAGATCATAGCAAGAGAAGAAGAACAGAGAAATGTGATCAAATGACATGAAGAAAGGCTGCAGGTGGGTGAAGAGAAGCAGCTCTGACTCTAACCACTGATCACCAGCATGATGTACTGGGCCACCACCATATAATGGTGCCTCCGTTAATGTTATTAGTTCCAGCGGCGCTGTTCCTACTGGGCGGAAAGCCGAGCTGCGGTGATCATCACCGGAAGGCGAAAGCAGCGGAGCGACGCTCTGTTATGATGCTGAAACGTTTGAAATTTCAACCCTGAATCGTTTGATATTTTCCACTCAAACTGAAGTTTCCTTCGATCACAATGAAACTTTTGTGGCTGTAAGTATGATGATGTAACTGAACAGAGTTGAATTTGCATACATTGTGCCTGTTGGAGCATAAAACATTTGCAAACTAAACTGACCTACTTTTCGTTTGCAGAAGGTAATTCCGACTCCAAGAGAGACGGCAGATTGTTCCAGAAGGAAACCGATCACTTAACCTCACCATCGTTTTAAAACATTACGACGCGCATTCACAGTTAAAAAGCAAATTAAAACATTCACGAGAATTTAACAAAACTCTAAGCCTCCTAATATGTCGTTTTCCAGCTGCTGCAGCTGCATAAAGCAACGTTCCATTCTTTAACAAGCTGCTGCTGATGGGTGGATCTGCTGCTGACGTCGAGTTTTCAGACTCTACAAACAGCTGAAGGCCAAAATGTTCAGCGCCAAATCCAGAGCAGCTAAAATAAACAAATTTCATCAGAGACAGCCCAAGGCATAAGAAACCAAGCTGCTTAGGGCCTGAACCATCAGGGGCCTCGAATAAATGCTTGAATTTAGTAAAGGCTGCAGATCTAAAGTTGGTTTGTTTTAGAATTAGTGTTGGACAATAAATCAACAATATATTTTGTGATAGACATGTGATCAATTCGTCTGACAGAATATTTGCAAAGCCTTATGGGAGATGTAGGCAGAGGAAAGGCTTTAGCTCTCCTGGCTAGCTAATGCAACTCACTCACTCTGGTTGCCTAGCAACAACCCCTGGAGTGACTTGCGCAGCAGCAGTTTACCTCATAACGCCTAAAAAATTTTAAAGAAACAACGTCTTGTAGTGAAAGCTCTGGATTAAACAGTAAATGTCACCAGTTTGGCAGCATTTCAGATGTTTAAAACAAGAAAACTAATCCATAATCATCTATAATCAACTGTTATGAAACACTTATGACAAGTTGTTCCAGGCATGTTGTTCAAACTCTTGAGAAAACTTGTAAATTGGATTTCTTGGATAACAGTAAAGATACATCAAGATAAGAGCATCTTTACTTTGTAAGATTGTGATCTTCATGGTTTGTTGTGTTGCCATGGTTACAATCTGATGCTTGAAGGTTAATCTTTTTCATGTCTGAGCTTCAGTTTGTTGTTTCCAGTCAATTAAACTTGGCCTTCTCTTCCAGATTTCTGTCCACTCTGAACTGAGATGCTGCTAATGGTGCCCTGCAGGACGAGGGGTCCCGGACCCCCGTTTAACCTTCCACCGGCCCTGGCTCTCTGATGTAAAGAGAAACACGTATTCCTTTTCTCCATTTTAGGAAAGAAACTAAAACGTTTTATCTGAGCAACTTCATAAATCCTCCTGAAGGCCCTAAAAGGCTCAGATGTTTAAAGTTTTACCTCTGCAGTGCGTCTGCGGTTCCCCTAAGGTTAAATATAGAAACTTGACTCGCTGGGATAAATGTTACGCTGCGTCTGATGACTCTGCTTCCTCTACAGGACGGTCAGTTTATTATTAGATATGAACCCATTTGTTTCTCACAGCGTCTGTGTTGCTCGGGTGTTGCCTTTACCCTGCAGCAAACAAAAATACGAGACTTGTTGCACAAAGTCGAGGGAATTTCCAGTTATTTATAGAATATCTGAATGACCTATAGTGGAACAACACACAGTAATAATTCACTATAAACTGTAAAGGCTTAATACTCAGCTACTTCCCAGCACAGGAAGCAGGGATGTGCAGCATGATAAATCTACTTCCTGCATGGTTATGACTGTTACCACAGCAACATATGATTCATCTTTGCCTCTCAGTCTGCAGAGAAACATGTCAGACCACGTTGGAGCTTCTTTAATCCAGAACCAAAGACGGTTTCCCAAAAGAAAATAAAAGTCTTAGCAGAAGCTTGTCCTGCCCGGAGCCACGCCCTGAACCTCAACAGGTGGGGCGGCGCTGCGCTTTGTGTCTGGACAGGAAAAGGGTTCGTCTGTTTACCTGAAGATCACCATCAGACAGAACCGCCTGTCTGTCAGAACCGCAGTTCAGATGTTTTACAGCAGAGAGGCGGCAGGTGAACCAGTCACTCGTTTGGGGGAAATAGTTAAAAAATGCGGTGCAGTCGCGTAGAAAAGTGTAACGTCCTCTGTACGTTTTTCCTGTTTGGATGAACGAGAAAAAGACAAACTGACCGAATCCGCATTGCTTTCAGATGATTTCAAAGAGGCAGTGTTCATGTAAAATGGACCTTTTTTAGCTTTATCTTGTGTTAGGTTATCCCCTCATCAAACACAGACCTGGAATGTTGCCTTGCCTTTAACGCATGTTTAACAAATCCTTTAATCACCATGGCAACCATTCCATTCAGTAAAACGCCTGGGTGGACCGAGCCCCGCCTTCAAGATGTAGCTCAAGTTTCTGCGACTCCCCACTCAGCTCCTGCAGACTAGCCAGCACCAATTAGCAAACTGTTGCCTTCAGTCGTTATAATATATACATATATATATCAAATATATTGGGGCTTGGTCTTTAAAAATTGGAAGGTTTCCATGGAGACTGAAGGATTTCTCAAATATGCATGAAAGAATCAAGGCAACACTTCCAACTGTCCAGAATACTACAACATGACAAACTTTCGTCTATCATCAATCAATCAATCAGAAGACGAGAGCAACTTCAAGCATTCAGCATATTGAGGTGAGGTAACCTTCCTCAGAGCAGACAGCGTCTGATGAGATCAATAATGTAAATTTAACAACCAGCATCAGATGCACTGAGAGGTGATGCCTGAGGTTTATTTAAGTGAGTCCTTGAAGACAGAAACACAATAATCATAAATAATAACATATTCAGAACGTTTTATCATTTTTTCAGCCATAAATTAGCAAACAGCTCAGGGCTAAATGTTTTCTGAGACGTTTCTCATCCAAACCCAGCAGAAAGGAGCTCCACCCTCTACCTGCTTCTGCACATTTCACTTTCCAACCGTTTTTAAATCATTTATGAAAGCAGCCGGAGCTGCAGGGGAATGTCTGGTATTCCGAGCAGACAGCTTGAGGTTCTCCCTGCGGGAAGGCGACATGTGCTACAGTTCGCCAAACAAAGCTGTGTGTGTGAGCGCAGCCTTCATGCTGAACAGGTGTGTCCCTTTGGCTGGACCGGACTCAACGCTTCACCTGTTGCATCGCATTCAGAGGGAAACGAGGACAGGAGCGAGCAGGAAGCCCTCCAGTCACTTCCCATCACACGAGACCACTCAGCCCATTCCACAGGCATCAAAAAAACCTGTGAGTCATCGCTGCGTCACAGCACCATGGCAACCAAACACCAAACAGGCTGGCTAAAAGCAGCAGAGAGGAGGGAGGAGTTTCACCACACAGGCGTCAGAAGAGCTGCTTCCTCTGGAAAACAGCATCAGCGCCGAGGAGCAGAATCACAAGACGGAGTCTGAACGCTGCTCTCTCAACACTTTGAGATTAATCAGTCAGCAGCAGCTAATACGACAGCCATCAGGCAAAAAGAAGAGTACTTTTCCACCAAAGACCTCAAATATTTAACAATTCATCTCAGAAATATTCTAGAAAAAAACATGGAAATTCTGGGGAAAAAAAGCTCTGAAATTTTGAAGATTAATATAAAATAAAAATGTGCACGTTTGACAATTTGCGCTCAAAAATTTCAGAGGAAAAAAACCCCCAGCTACATTTCTATCAGGACTATAATGCTCCAGATAGAGCAGGAGATAAAAATCAAGAAGCATTAAACAAAACATTTAGTCACTTAAATTCAGAGTAAAGTCTCTGAAACAAACGGGTCACTGCAGGCTATGATGCACACAATTACTGGTTAGTTTCAGGTCAAAATTACAACATGAACATGGAATAATTACCTCTGAATATGCATGAACTCGCTTTTAATTTAGCATTTAAATTACAAATAAGTATTTATGCTCTAAGAAACATGAGATCAAAAACTGTTTATGTAGATGATGTCCGAGTTAACATCTGTTAATCCCAGTCTTCATAATCTCACTGAATCTGGTTTGAACTGGAAACGTTTTAAAATTGAGAAACCATTTTAAATCCTTTGTTCTTTTCTTCATAGAAAAAATGTTTGAATTTACCGGCATAATGAACGAGACAAAGTGGAAAAAAAAAAAAAAAAAAAAAAAATATTTTTTAATTTTTTTTTTATTTTTTTTGTATTTGTTTTTTTTTTTTTTTTTTATGGTGTTTTTGTTTGTTTATTTTTGGTGGTTGGTTTTG
>CAEGAD010008770.1:0-110332 GCA_903067055.1 Poeciliopsis paucimaculata
CTGGCACAAATATCTTGATTTTTGGAGACATGTCCTGTAGTCTGATGAAACTAAAGTTGAACTGTTTGGACATAATGGCCATTGTTATATTTGGAGGGAAATCAGGCATGGTTCTAACATCCAAACTGTGAAGTGTGGGGATGACAGCATTGTGGGGCTATTTTGCTGCAGGAGGAACTGGTGCACATCATAAAATTGATGTCATCATGAAGAAAGAACATTATGTAGAAATATTGAAGCAATATTTGAAGATATCACTCAGGAAGTAAAAGCTTGGGGACAGATCGGTCTTCCAAATGAACAATGATGCTAAGCATGCAGTCGAAGTGAAGACAAGGGGGCTAAAGGACAACAAAGTCAAGATTTTGATGAGGCCATCACAAAGCCTTGATGTTAATGGAGAAGATCTGAAGATCTGAAAAGGCTTGTGAGAGTGAACCGGCCCACAAACCTGACTCAGTTCCACTAGTTCTGTCAGGAGGACGGAGCCAAAACGCCACCAAATCCTGTGAGAAACCTGTGGAATGAAACTCAAATGGTATGACCCAATGATAGAGGTTAAAAACATTCCTGATACTGACCAAATGTATGTAAACTTTTGAATTCAAGGACAGTTACAAAAAAGATGTCTAAAAAATGTTCTCACTAAATTGGTAATCCTATCTAACCTAAAACAAGAAACGTTTGGTCTAATTTAACTCCCAACTGAGAAAAAATTGCTTAGGTGTCTTTATTCAGAGTATGATAAGTTATTTAAGTTATTAAGCCATTTTATTTAAGCTGAGTTAATAAATAGTCTACTGAGTCCAATCATTTACTTTCAATATTTGAGTTTACAGTGAAGAGTGGGAGTATTTCCACTGAATCCAACCCTGTGTGGTTTTCAGTGATCTGTAATAAAAGACCAAAACTTGGCCTCTGAAGTACCATATTCAGCGTTGCTAAGAAAGAGGGAGTGAATTAAACAAAATGTCCAAAAACAAGTGAAATATTTCTAAATGTGGTTTGTACTTCACATTATTTTTAAGTAAATTTATTCTCATATCCTTTGGTGATGTTGAAGCAGATGTTGAATCCACCAACCCACCAATATAGTGTTTTGCACAACAACGTTTTTATATTTATTAAGTTATGAACTCATTTTGTCATTACCGTGTTTTAAAAAAAGAAATCAGTTGTAATTTTTATATTTAGAGCAAAAGCACACTGCCTACAATAATACTACTAAATCACCTGCAGCCTGAACAACGCTGGGCTTAATCCAGATTGGATTAGATTTGTAGCTCCACTCCACAGTTGATGTCAGTTTCTAAACCTGTTGCCCTACATAACCCGGTGCAGTAAAACTCACCTCCCCTCTCTGTCACTCAGTCCAGACAACTCTCTGAAGACAGAAGAAAAGTCCGAGGTGGATCCAGCTGCTGAAAACTGATTCTGCTTAGGGTTGAACAAATCCACAGAGGAAGATGGAAAAGATGTATTATAAACACCTGAAATGTTTTTGTCGTTTGTTTTAATTGTAAGTTATTTCCTTGTAGCCCTGATCTTAGATCAGAGAACATGTCTTATAATTCAAGTAAGTTTTTATGTCCTTCAACTCATTTTTATAGAACTTTACATTATAATAAATTTTAGTTTGCATACGTCCTTAAGCATTTTGCAAAATTCAACATCAATTCTAAAGATTTAAATATGTTGCTAGTCTCTAGTTAAAAACTGAGGAGGCCTAAAATGTAAATCCAAGTTTCTTGTTTTTAACCTGTTGTCATTTTATTTTGACTTTGTGAAGCACTTTGGTTGAAATATTGGTTGTGTAAATCACTATAGAAATAAATCATTTATTGATGCAAGTTTGTTAAAAGATTGTAGATGGTAATGGTTATGGGCAGGAAGGGTCTCCTGTAGTGGTCTGTCTCACAGCATCTCTGAGAGTCTCTGACTGAGGATGTCCTGTGTTTGTTTTTTTTTTTTTTTGCACTGAACAGCCTAATCTTCATCAACAAATATTTCCTAGCCCATCTTTCTATATAACTTCACTGCTGCGTCTCCAGTTCAGTCGGTTGTCCAGCTGAAGATCCAGATATCTAAACTCATCCAACACCTTCAGCTCTCCTGACATGGAAATGATGTTGGACAATTTCTTGTTTCTGTTGGAATCTACAATCATCTTTCATCTGTTCAGATTTGGTGTACCGTCTATGGATATGATAAAAACAATACCAGAGATAACGTGTTCAATGATCTAATAATTACCTGCTGTCTTTGTTTTCTGTATGCATTACAATTCATTGTCCATGCCATTCTGCTCTGCTTGTCTAGATGAAATAGACCTACAAAATGAACCAATGGTACATGACAATATTGATAGAAATATTTTTCTATTGTTTTTTTTTTTTAGTTGCAGCTGCTCAAGTTATGGCAGTATTCAAACTAAATTACCTGCAGACAACACATGTGAGAGAGCAACTCTATGTCATAAAACCTGAAGATAACCTCATGGGGAAGATATTTTTGTTACAGCACCAATTTAATAATGTATGACTAAACAAAATAAAACTGAACTTCTGTTGAGACCAAACATTAATGTGTCAGTTTTGTGTATATCTCACAGAGATAGCTAGTCTCCCAGTAGACCAGCTACTGGGAGATGCTTTTTTCTTTCTCAGAAAAGTCTGAGATGTTTTCTTCAGCATCTCAGAATACTAAAAACAAAGTAAGGTTTTAGATTTTTTACACTAGAACATGTCAAACCATTGTCACAGCAAGGTGGAGAAGAAATGTAGAGTTTTAAGAAACCTTATGTCTGGATTATATGTTCAGGTTATTTAATATTTAAGCACCTCAGAGTGCTGAAAAAGGTTTTAGACAAGAACCTGTATAACTGTTGCAGTGAAAGAGTTTGGGAATACAGCAAACACATTGAGGTTTGCTCCACCCTCTGAGCCATGACATGTTGACTATACAGTCTTCCATAAGTGGGTCTTTTTGGACCCGTGTTTAAATCAATGTGTTTATATGCTACTTTTGTCATTTTGATTCAAAATAATGTTTAGTATGATACTTTCTGCTGTGTTTTATTTCACACTACAATTATTTCATGTTTGAAATATTTTCATTTTTCACTTTTTTAAGCATTTTTAGAGAAAAATTGTAGAACATTTGTGATGATTTGTAGAACATTTTGTAAAATGAAATGACAACAACAGCAATTTTACAACAGTAATGTTGGAACAATATCAGCGTCCATTATGCTGATATAATGGACGCCAGAGGGAGGGCGGGTGGGAGGATAGAAAGAACACGTTTCTTGAAACTAGCTAGCTAACCAAGCTAGCTAACATTGCTGTCTGTATTCTATTGTGCTGTGTGTGTCATGCATGTGAGTGTGTGTATGTATGTGCATTTATCCATCCATCCATCCATCTGGGGTCTGTTGTGTGCAGACCCCATAACCCCAGGTTGTGGGGTCTGCAGCCTAAGAAGGGAGGCCCACAGTTTGCTCTCCCCAGCCACTTGTTCCAGCTCCTCTAGGGGACTCCCAGGCATTTCTAAGCCAGCTGAGAAACATAGTTCTTCCAGTGTGTCCTGGGACGTGCCCAGAACACCTCGCCAGAGAGGCATCCAGGAGGCATCCTAACCAGATGCCCGAACCACCTCAACTGGCTCCTCTCAACTTGAAGGAGCAGCGGCTCTACTCTGAGTCCCTCCCAGATGACTGAGCTTCTCTCTCTAAGGGCTTGTATCCATGACCTCGTTCTTTCGGACATGACCCAAAGCTCATGATCATAGATGAGGGTGGGTCTTGACTGGTAAATCAAGAGCTTTGCTTTTTGGCTCAGCTGTCTCTTCACCTCAACAGACTGGTACAGCGCCCACTTCACCTGCAGACGCTGCGCCAATCTGTCTGTCGATCTCCCGCTCCACTGGGGGTAGGACATCCTCCCCGACCTGGAGAAGGTTTTCTATTCTTTCTCAGCTCATTTATTTATGCATTTATTTATATAGCTATGAATTTTTATTTTATTTATTGAGATAATAAAAGAAAGAACCTTGGTAAGAAACAAAGATTCTCATTAAATTCCATAGGAAATGAATGCAGGTCATTTTGGACGCACTTATGGAAGAATGGGGTAGTAATATAAAACATTCCATTTCTTAAAAAGTGTAAAAGGTAAATTAAAAATTTGAATTGCATGATATCAATAACATGTTTGTTGAGGAATACCTGAAAAACTTTTTATTACAAAGATATTGCAAAAAGATGACCTCACCGGGTCCAAAAGGACCCACAGACGCATCAGAGGGTTAAAAAATAATCTGTATAAATATTTGTTAGTACTGTTATAACAAGCTTTAGTGTGAAGACTGTGGAACTTATTTCTTACTCATTTTATCCAACTAAATGAACTACTTTTCTACTTTTCTGTGGCCATGAAACTGCACAGATGTAATATCCCATTTTAGCCACACGGTGGTGCCAGCGCTCCTTCTTGAGCCTCTCCTTTGATTTCCCGAGATAAATATATTAATAGGCATGTTTGTCCACGGTCATTTTCGCGGGTGGGTAAATTACCGACAATTGTACTCAAGTAAGCTACTTAAAAGTATTTTGTACTCAAGTGGGTTAGAGTCAAAAAAGAAAAGTAAAGAGTGAAGTGTACGAACAGGATGTCTCACTTTAACAAACCTGTCCAGTTGTGTTTAAAGCAAACTTGTTCTTCATTTAGTAAAATTAAGGTAGTGATAATATTATACAAGTAAAATCAAAAAGTATAGTGTAGTAAAACCACGACTAAATGTCCAATCTTTCCAAGACATTGCTTAAGTAAATGTAACTGAGTGAATGTATATATAATAATAAAAAATAAAAAAACATTTAAAATCTTTTTTTTTACTAATATTTAGCACCTTGGATGGAGCAGCTTGTCAACAAATAAGCTATTTATTTTTGGGGATCAATAAAGTTATTTTATTTGATTCTATTCTATTTCTGACAAAAATGGACCACAGTTCTGTTCACTTTAACTGTGCTATAAACAGATTCTGAATTGTTCAGTTTTTGCCTGTCAATTATCAACAATATGATCAAAGCACAGTCCAAGTTTTGTGTTTGTCACTGAATCTGATTTCAGTTTCAGACAAGTGCATCTTAGCTGCTTGTCTTATTATTTCTAACGTGTTTCATATCTTACTGACCCTTGGCTGGAGTTGGGCAGAGAAATAAAGCACATCTCCTAATGGGTCAAGGCTTCTCCATTTACAAACATGTAAAGAACCAAACGGCATCCTTGTCTCGGTTCCTCTGGAAGATGGCCGATGAGGGAAATGATTTTCTGGGAAGAGACTCAGCAGTGACATCTTTTGTGATTTAAACTGAACATGTCCACAGGGAGTTCTGTTGAAAACCTGAATACAGTCTGTGACCAACAAATCTCTAAGGAACAGAAAGATTAGAAAGAAAACAAACTGCATTCCACAGATCTTAACCAGTCCTCAGGTGATGGTATGACATCATGGACCCAGAAGGTTCCCAGTGCTGGGTCACTGGTTTCAATGGTGTGACTAAGAACTGAATTATTGTTCTTGATTTATATCAATTTGATCCAACATGATCCAGTTTATTATTATTATTTATTTATTTTTTTTATTTTTTAGAAAGGACTGAAATTAAACCTGGAATAGTTTTACTAATCAGAGATGACGTCAGTGTTTAATAAACCCTCAGACAAAACGGCTTCAAAGAAATGGATGGTAGCCAATTTTATTTTTAGCAGGCTGCATGTTGTTAAACCCCCTGTGTGTGTGTGTGTGTGTGTGTGTGTGTTTTAACCTCCTGTGTTTTCCGCAGTGACATACTGGGGCCGTGACGTCAGCGTGACAGGGGCCACTCCTCATTCCTCAGCAGGTGGAGGTGATTTCCTCCACCTGAACTTGAAGCAGCTCAACAAGCAGGAAGCTTCGCAGCCTCAGCCGCAGTCGCTCCTCTCGGACCTGTTTGTTCCGCTGCGGTCAAAGATCGCCGCTGTCCCGCAGTGGCTTTATTAATGTCGCTGTGTTTTATGGCATAATGAGGCCAACAGCAGAGCTTTAACAAAGTGAGAGGCTGTGATTGAAGAGCAGAGAGCATCATGGGGACCCAGGAGGAGACCTCTTCGCTCTGGGACAGAGTTGTTTCGTGCTGCTGTTGCCTCTGTAACTCCTGCAAGAAGGACCAGGAGGAGAAACTTGACCAGAACAAAACGATCACGGTTCTGAGTAACCCAATGACCTGGGGCCCTGGAGGCCCCCCTGAAAACAGACCTTTACCTTCACCTCCAAATTCGGAGCGCTACGTCGCCCTGTTTGATTACTCCGCTCGTACCGAGAACGACCTGACCTTTAACGCCGGGGATTACCTGGAGGTCCTGGACACCGGCGCCGGGGAGTGGTGGGTCGCCAGAGCCGTGACCGGGGTCTCAATCGACAAAAAGGGATACATCCCGGCCAACTACGTGGCCCCTGTGGAGAGCATTGATGCCGAACCGTGAGTGTTATCTCTGTACAGTTAGGAGTCACTTTTCCTCAGTGGCTATTTGTGAGTTTCTGAACTGGAGATGAGATTCAACGAACCTCCTGAGATCAGGTGCTCTGACGATCATCTATTGTAACGCTAGAGGGCGCTCTAGCGTCTAGGAAGAGGCCCACAAAACACACATGGTCACATGTTATAATCTGTGTTTTCTACTTTATGAAAACATGTGATACGTTTTTATTTTTAATGATCTATTTAGAAAATATACATGACACCTGGCTCCACACTTATTACAAAATAATCCACATCACAATATCAAATAAAACCTAAGGAAACACAGTAACCATAGAAGACCATAAATATAGACTGGACAGACTGGTCCACAAGGCCAGCCACCTAGCACTTATAAATTTGATATCTCATGCTAATTAATATTTAACAGCTGTGTGAGTAGCTTGTCCAAATAACCTTGGGAATAAATATTCTATTCTATAGCCAAAGAAACCAGATGGCATATAAAAAAAGAGAGAGAAGAAGCTCAGCTTGTTGTCCCTCTGCCCTAAAACCTGGAACTTCAAAGCCAGTATAAATTATGTCATTATATTAGATTATTAGATTAGATTATATACACAGCAGAGAAACAGAAAAGTCGCTGTTTGGGTTTATTGAACTGAGATTTTACCCATTTTCTTTCATCTCCAATAAATGAGCAAAACTTTATTTCACTTCCAGTCGCTCCCATTCTGATTATTACAGATTTGGATGAATAGACAGCAGGTTTGAGTACATGTGAACATTTTAAAATGTATATTATTAGTGAATATTTCAAAGACCAGTAGTGGCACCCATAGACTGTAGATGAATTCCAGGATGTGATTAGGTTAAATTTAACAGTTGGTGATGTATGCTAAATGAAAAAGTGATAAAAACATATGAGCAAAGTGTAAACATCAGACTGGCTTTAGTCATTTGGTTTCAGTTCTGATCATGTGCCAGAGACATTTTAAATAGTAATAAAAAAAATTATTGCAGTTTGTAATTAATCACCATCGGCTTTTAATCACAAAGCAAATATTGACAAATTAAACAACGTTCTCAGTTTAAAAATGCTTTTTGCAGATAAATTATTTGATAAATAGACACGTGTGCAACAACAAAAGCATTTATTTTTAATGCTATTTAAAACAAGCATAATAAATAAAGTGCTGTTCTATGCATTCAGCTTTCAAGTGTTTCAGGAACCTCCAGTTGGTTCCTTTAATCATGTTGCTGTTTGTGGATCAGATTTCGGGTCTTACCAGAAACAAAAAAGAGAATTAATTGCGTTAACATTTCTAATGCATTTAGAATCTACGCAATTATTTGTTCAGAATTAACTTGTTAAAGTCCTGACCCACATAAATAATTAGAAAGTTATGATTGAAAATGTAGTGTTATCATGGGCTTGGTGTTAAAATAAAAAGCATAATCTTAATAAGATGAGACTTTTTACTTTATGCACATAAAAACACAAATAGCTCTGTCTAGAACTCATGAGCCACTGTATAGACTTCCTTCTAACTGACAGAATACATAGAAAAAAGGTCTAGATTTAGACTGTTGCTTTGAAGGTATGGTCTAGCTTCACTGTTAACAATAAGCCATAAAGTAATTTATTAAAATGACTCAGGAATTATGGTGACATTCACACAAAGTTAAAAACTGTGTGTAAAAGGATACAGAAGGTAGGAGGGTATTTTAAAGTGGTAATAGTTCTAAAATATTAATTCTGTCAATATATTAAGTGGAAATCAGTGACTTTCATTTATGCCATATATTGACAGTTGCCATATAATGACTGTAAATTTTATTTCAGTCATGCAACACCAGTATAAGCCTATAAGACGTGATTGTGGGCCATATATCTCTTTTCTTTCTGTGGGGCAGATGTTTGACTCCGGTTTGCCTTGAACAGAGTTGATCATTATCCCAGACCAGGAAGTTTGGATTTCCCGGTTATCTGCTCATACCAAGAGCCAAACATGCAAGAACAACAGCGCATTAAAACCTCTTTCCTGATAGTTTCTGGACATTGCACTCTTCAGTTACACAGCTCACAACTTGGCTTGAGAACAACTGTAATTTACAACTTTATTCAGGTTTCAGTTCAAAGGCTATTTGTGCAAAGTTGTGTGATAAGAATCTGAGTGGGAAATCTGCAGTCAGAAAGACGACTGGAAGTCCAACAAAGACGAGGGTTACACTGACCAGCAGGTCTGTCCAGCTTGTTTGTTACCCAACTGTCAGCTGGTTTATCCTGACGTCTTCACAAGAATAAAATCAGCTTCTTTATTCAGTCCAGGTCATAGCTTTGCTCAGCACCAAACCTGATTTACAGGCTGGAAGAAAAATGTTCCATGACTAAGAGACACTGAGGTATGCAACCTCAGCCATTGTGCTGTTTATCACAGACTCATGCAATGATAATGACTAGTCAGCCTTTCTGCTTTTCAGTCAGGCAGAAAGTTATGCCTTACCTACTGTGGTCATAAAATCTCCAGAAGCACAGATACTATGATCAGTTCATTTGGTTCCTGGGAGGCTTGTGCTGACGTATCAGGTTAAAGTTTTGGACATGCAGCTGTAGGAGCAGCAGGCCGGCTGCTGCAACCTGTGTGTTCAGTGGGATCCAGTGAATGCATCATCACTAGATGTACAGTGGCGTTCACCTGAAGAGAGAAAGCTCACGTTGCAAGTTTCTATTTGAAGTTGGACATTAGCCATCATCTAAATAAGCTGAGATTAGTTTGCCAACCAAAACATCACAGTGACACCTTTAGTCATTACAATGGATGTTGCTCATCTTAGCAGTGTGATCAGTTGTTGATGCCTCATGGACAATAAAGTTTAATTTAGCTCCAAAATATTTTATTCATCCCAAAGAACGTAAGTGTTATCATCATTATCATCCAGGTATTTTCAAAGAGTCGTTGTGGATCCAGCCGGTAGTACGTAGTCAGTCTGGCAACAATCTGTGTATGACCGTCTCATGACATGCTAATGGTGCATGCATTTTTTGAGATGCTAATCAGGATCTCAAAAATGCTGATTAGAATTTTTTGCTAATTAAAAAAATGTCCATTACTGTTGGACAGCATCACTACTGTCCAAAAGTAAAAGCCACAACCCTTTCAGCTGCACAGCATCCAAAGCCTCAAGTTTCCCCACTTGGCCTCTAACATGACCATTACTCAGGATTTACATATTAAAAATATTTTACTGAATTAAAAGAAAAAATGGATATTTTTTTTTGTCAGCTGTAAACCTTAATCGTCATCACTAACAACTTTATGATCTCACAACGTGATTCATGTCACGTCGTGTCGTGAATCTCAAGGAGTTTCACCTTTTTGAATGTAAAATAATCAAGTTGTTGAACTTTTCTTCAATGATTTCAAATTCTCTGAAAATCGAAGGGTTGAAGTACATTTTTTCACCAGCATGTTTGTAGCAAAGTCCTCACTGTTACTAAAGCAAAGAACATCAGATTATCAGCAGACGTTCGATCAGAACCTAATTCATGTTCTTGCTCCATTCTACAACTACAATCACCTGTAAATTAGCCCCAGTGATTACTGTGATATTTTTGTTTGTCTGTTTTGTGTTCTGCATGTTCACTGATATGATCCGGTTTTCAGTTTTAGTTTTCCACTGATGAACAGAACATGTGTGGTTGTGGTTAATATTCATCAGCATAGTTCATGTTTATAAAGTCAAAAGGCAATTTTAAAGAACACTTCACTGAAAAAGCTTGTTTTATCTAAACAAGCTTAATTCCAAGTGTCAAAGAAGATGTCTCCTTCCTGGTTCTTCCAAGGGTTTCTTCCTATTAGGAGGATTATTTCTCTCTACTGTTACCTCAGGCTTGCTTGAGAGAAAAACAGATCCCTCTGTTTATTTTCAATATTTAATCCTCATACTCTCTCTGCTGTCCTGTGTGTCTGCTCTGTAGACAGACACACAGGACAGATGTATTTTTATGTATGAAGTGATCTTAGCTACTTTTTGGTTTGTAGAAGAAGGACCAAAGGAATCGAGTCCCTTTAAACAGTTTATGTAGAGGTGATGTCAGGAGGCTCGGCAGCCTTTGATTTGTAAATACACATTTATCCTGTTTGGGTGCTTCATCGGTCCAAAGCTTTATTTTTCTAATCAACTTCTGCTGGATTATTTCTCTGCTGCTGACTCAGTTTACAGGCAGCTGGTCAAAGCCAGCAAGATAAGAGTCTTGAGATTGTTTCCAGAAGTATGTCATAACTGATTTGAAAAATGGTTTGATTCTTCCTGTAGCTTATAGAGGTCTTATTCAACAGGTGGGAGGGAGCTGAATGTTGTTGCCTCTGTTGGACATTTTTGTCTGTACAGTTCATGCAGGATGTTTGATTCAGGAATCCAGACCTACTGGTTGGTGACAGAGTAAGAATGTTGTCTCTTCACCCTGCTTCAGAAAGAGGAAGCCAGTTGATGTACAGAGCCCTGTTTATGGCCAGAGCTTTACAGGGATCACAACGGCAATAAGGCACATTAAAAGGACAAAAATCTCATTTAAAATGTAAATCATTGCATAAAAATATAAATATAGATGAATGAAAACACAAGATTGAAATGTGTCTGAACTTTATGGATGAGCTGCAGTGAGGAGTCATGTCTGCAGTCCTGATTGGTTTACTGTTTAAGGACTGAACAGTTAAATGTTGTCTGCTTCCTCTGTTAGCTGGTCTCTAAAGATCTGAGGCTCTATAGTTTATACTTGTAGCTCTGGACTGTATGTAGAACCAGGACCAGTGAGAGTCCATCAGCACAATGTTGCGCTGCAAACAGAACCAGGAAGCAGCAGAGAATGACTCACTTCAACAGCAACATAAATCAAACATAAATGAACATAAATAACTGAAGCTGTTTATCTTGGTTCTTAAGCTACCATTTATCAAAAAGTATCTTTTGCATAAGACCTCATCAGGGTGATGGTGACCCGTTCTGAGATGGTTTATCTCAGAACAGAACAAACTTTCTGAACAAACTGTCTGAGTCTCATGGTAGAAAATGTCTTCAGAAATCATTGATCATATTTTTCAAAATATTTCAACAGATCGCTGTTGCAATAAAGACGTGTGACTTCAAATCACTTTTATTTGCAATAAATACTCGTATCAGATTAATGTTCAATCTATATGACATTATTGTTGAGCCGTAAGAGAAGCTGAAATCAGAAATATACTACAACTTCCTGCAGCTGGTCTCAAAGTCCTGTCCATCAAAGCTCTGCCAATCTGCTTCATCATCAGGATTACTGCTGTCACCTCAGAAGTTGTAACCATAACAGCTGCAGCTGCTGTAATTTATTGCATCTATGAATCTCTTATCTACCATGTTTAAAGTACAGTGGAAAATATGCGAATGTCAGAGGTCACAATGATGCTCGATATTGGATTCAACTCTTCATCACATGAGCACCTTGTCCTTCCTGTGAGACTCTCATCTCCACTTGGCTCAAACGTTCTCACTGATGCTGACAATGCAGCATCCATAAAGGAAATAACTGTGTGCACACTTTATTTTGTGATATTTTGTAGTTCTCCATCATCTGAGCCGGTTGGATCATGTAGAATAAAAGTGCCCTGAGAATGGAGCCTTCAGGAAGATGTGCTTTGTTTGCTCAGATTTATAACTACTAAATTACACAAATCCCTGCCTTTAAGATCTGGATGAAATAACACATTTAATAAAGATAAATAGAAGAATTTAAAATTAAGCTAAAACTGGAAAAAGGGTTTTCTAAAAATAACCATGTTTCTAATTGTGATGCTTCCAGATGGTATTTCCCAGACACCAAGCGACTGGATGCAGAGAAGCTGCTGCAGGCTGAAGGGAACCGGGAAGGAGCATTCCTCGTTAGAAACTCTGAAAGTCTGAAAGGAGAGTACTCCCTCTCAGGTAAGCAAATAACTTTTCCTTTTTTTTTTTAAAGCATTTATTTACTTACTGATTGATTGATTGTTGTCACACATGCACAGAACCATAGAAGAAGAGTCCAGCATTCAGGTTTTCATGTTATCTAACCTGGTATCTTTGGTACTTCATATAGAACAATGACCTGAATGCTATGCTGGCTGACCTCTCTCTGATGCTGATGCAGACAATTTATTTATTTTATTTTATAACTATATATATGACCACATTAAATGGTAAATATCCTCCACTACATTCACACATTCGCTCTCTGATGGTGGCAACCTACTGGATAACAGGTCAGCTGACAGAAGTGACCCCTGCCACCAGGCCCTCTGGACACAACGACAGAGACGTCTGAGCATTGAACCAGCAACCCACTGGTCACCACAATCATCATCAGTGTTGCTCACTGTATGAGTTTCTGCCAGCACTGTGAATCAAGCGACGTTCTGATAGGATATTGTGGTGCAGTATTGGTGCCAAAATTAAGACTACAGCTAACACAGTGGTTGCTACTTCCTTATTGCAGAGGGTTACAGCTATTCCAAAGCCAACTACTGATCTGATTAATGACATTAATGATGGGCCAGCACTAGTAACTGAGTAGCCAACACTGACAAATTTGTAGGAGCTGTGCTATTTTACTGAAGTTGGCTTCCAATTGCAGTTTCCATTCAGCAAATGATGAAAAGGTGATTCCACTTTGAGCAGCTTTAGCGTGCTCTACTTTAGAAACTTCAATACTTAACGTTGACTAATTCATTAGTCTACATTAAACAAATATTTAAAACCTAGTTTTTGATTTGCGAAACTTTGATTTGTGAAAACACTGACTCTTTATGAAACGTTCACTATTGTATTGCAAACTAAACATTTTCTTGATGTTTTTTTTAAAGAGAAAAAGGTACGAGTCACCAATCTAGGCATGCTTGTTGTTAGCCTTTCCAAAGCTAACAACTTCTAAGGCCTTTCCAAGCCTAATGAATGCTAACCCCAGTATATCCATGCTAATGAAGCAGAGGAAGCAGGCAATCCATGTCTAGTCCAATCACTAGACATGCTAGTCACTAGCCTCTCCAAAGCTAATGGAAGTGAGCAGCTGCCTTCTCTATTGCCAGCACTGACCACTCAGACCAGATCAGATTTGCCTCGCTAACAAGATCATGTGACATGCAATAAGGACACAATGCAGTGAGCAAAGAATCACTGGAGTTGGTGGTTTGTTTAATAATCAATCCTGTCAGACACACATATATTACACACACTAAAGCACAACTCTTAGAGAACGACTACGGAACAGCTGGTATATTTACCACTTGAACTTGTGAAGTATCACATGACTGTGAAGTGGAAGGAAAATGATGGAAGGTGTGCATTTTTATTATTCAGTATCTCTGGGTCAATACTTTATAAAACTGCCTTTACAAAACCCCAATGAGTCTTGTCAAATTAAAAGTACTTTTTAAAAATATCATCCTTTTGTTTATATAATATTCTGATTTTAAATGTCATGATTCCCTTTAGGTGATTAATGGAGCTTTCAAACATTTATCTCTGTGTAATTCGTGTTTCATTTCTGGGTTTGATGGTAATATTTAAATTTTGAGTGGGTCTTACCATTGCAACCATGATGGGACAACATTCAAGGGAAAATATTTGAGCTTTTCCAAATCAGTTCTAAGACGGTATACTTTAACTGGACCATAAATGTGCTTTGTTTCCAAATTCGATTCACAATTTTTGCATTTGTTTTACAACATTGAGACCATTTTTGATTTAAGTTATCTGTCTTTTATTGTTGCTCCATCACATGAATGCTGTGGTGTGCTTTTGGTAGGGGACTGATTACGTTTAGTATAACTTAGTTTCTCTTTTGGAGGTGATTAAAATGATTTCATATTCTTTCTTTAGTTTTGCACGAAGGGAGAGTGAAACATTACAAGCTCCAGAAACTGGATAATGGCCACTACTACGTGTCAAAGACCAAATCCTTCCCAACGCTGAAGGAGTTGGTGGAGTATTACTCCAGACAGAGTGATGGGCTGTGTGTGCTTCTGGGCGAGCCATGCAGGAAGGTAAACTACAGCATGCAGGAGTGTAGACACTGACCCCTGATGTTTAGCTTGTCATTACTAACTGTCCTGTTGGTGCAGATGGAGGCTCCACAGACCTACGGTCTGTCCTACAACACGGTGGATCAGTGGGAGATTCCTCGCAACTCTATCAAACTGATGGACAAGCTGGGCGCCGGACAGTTTGGAGAAGTCTATAAGGGGACGTGGAATGAAACCACGGAAGTCGCTGTAAAGACCCTCAAACCTGGTGATTTTTTTTTTTCACTATTCTGTAATTGTACAAAGTAGGGACACATGCATAAGGAACATTTTGACCAATTTCAATATCCACCTTTAATATTGATGTTGTGGCCAATAACCAATATTTACTGATATAAATATTGTCTTATATACAACATTGAGACCTTACTGCTGACATTGCTTCTCAACTTCTGTTAAATGCTTCCAAGTCCTGCATCACTGTCACATGACCAAACGAAAAGACCCAAAAACCCAAGAACTTGTGTCTCCCAGGTACGATGGACCCTGAGGATTTCCTGGCAGAGGCTCAGCTCATGAAGAGACTCCGGCACCCCAAGCTGATCCAGCTCTATGCTGTGTGTACCTTGGAGGAGCCCATCTACATCATCACTGAACTGATGAAGCACGGCAGCCTGCTGGAGTACCTTCGAAGTAAGTCGGCCACACGTTCCACTTCAATTATGAGGAGCAGTCGGCATCTACAGGGCTTCAGGTTGTTATAAAATGCTGGGAATTCTTTTCTCAGCTGCTTCTGATTATCAGAGAAGATTTGCTCAGTTTAGTTTCATTTCAGTTATCCTCTTTCCTTTTTTTCCTAGAGCAGTGTCTGGGCCTGTTCAGACCTGCTGTTAGTATCCTCCATGGCCCATTCTGTTACAAGAGAACCTCAAGCATTGCTGTGGGATTAAATGCTGTTCTGAATGATCAGACCAATTACCTTCTTCCCTAACAGTGAGCTGTTCATAGCTGCTTTTCCATTACCAATTTGCACAAAACTTTTATATTCCATTAATGTTGAAAACAAAAACAATTTCTCAATTACAGTATTTTCATTAAATATCAAACACAATGAGAATCACACTTGAAAGACCAAACTCAACTTTTCTGCACTTCTAGACATGCAAGTTACACAACTAGATAAACTTAAGGGGTTCAAATGTGGATTTTGCATTTTTATTTTTGATCAGGTAGATAAAAAGCTAAAATACAAACTGCTCAAGACATTATTTATATGCAGTTTATCAGTGAAATATCAGTAATTGTTTCACAACAAACGGCACTGAAGCTGTAAGACGATAAAAGTTCATTTAACTTTGAAATGATGTTACTGTTGAGGCATGTGGGAGATTCCTGAGATGGAAGAGCAGGTTAAAAGCCTGAGTCAACTCTTTCCAAGTTCTCTCTGTGAAATGAAGACAAACCTGAACAGTTTCATCCGGTGGCACTGAGCTTCCATGGAATGTCGGGTCCATTTGGCACTGAGAAAATCCTCATCAGACACGTTGAAATGCCTACTTAGTGCATTGAAGTTCATGTTCATTGTTTCTTTTATATATATAGATATAAATGTTTCAACAACCAACTGAGTAGGCTGATCCATAAAACGGCTTACTGTTACTGATTTTGTTAACTTATTTCTACCTTGACAACAGAGGATAAGGGGAACGCTCTGCGTGTGCAGGACCAAATTGAAATGGCAGCTCAGATCGCGTCGGGCATGGCTTACCTGGAGCAGCAGAACTACATCCACAGAGACCTCGCTGCCAGGAACGTCCTGGTGGGAGAGAATAACATCTGCAAAGTGGCAGACTTTGGCCTGGCCAGGGTTTTTATGGTAAATTTAAAGTCAGATTCTCCTGGAAACGGGTCTTAGTTTTTGTGCATTTGTAATTTCTTCCCAATTTTGGTGGTGGGGGGGGAAAAAAAACAAACAAACAAGTTCAATACTTCTGGCAAGGGCTTTTTAATTTAGTTTTATTTTTGTGTTTGATTGTAGAAAGAAAATGAGAATGTGTATGAGGCCAGGGACGGGGGCAAGTTTCCTGTGAAGTGGACTGCTCCAGAGGCCATCCACAACAACAAGTTCTCCATCAAGTCAGACGTTTGGTCCTTTGGGATCCTGCTGTATGAGATCATGACATTTGGCCAGATGCCATACCCAAGTAAGATCCAGACATCTTCTATAAAGACTTCAAACCATTCCACCAGCAGTGGTGTCCTGTTAGACCAGCACTTATGTTCCATCTTGCGTTTTTATTCATTTTTTGCAGCCATGACAAACATTCAGGCGGTCCAGTGGATTTCTGGAGGCAACAGACTGGGCTGCCCCGCCGGTTGCCCAAGGCCAATGCACCTCCTCATGTTGGACTGTTGGAAGGAGAAGGAACTTGACCGGCCCACGTTTGAGACGCTGCAGTGGCAGCTGGAGGATTTCTTTGACATGGATTTGAAGTCCTACGATGACAGCTCCAACTATTAGAGCAAAAAAAAAAAAAAAAACTTGTTTGACTTTTAAAGAAGGATTAAAAAAACCCCAAAAGACTAATTTATAATCACTCGATTCAGCAATGATTCTTTCAAATCCCTCCTAATCTGCTAAGTTGAAGGACTTAATTACCAAGCAGAGACGCTGCACTCTCAGGCGGCCGGTGTATCTGTTGAGCCTGATTCACACCCGACTGGGAGAGGCGGCGTTTAGAACCACTATCCATTCATCTCGCTCATCCAGTCCTGCTGGTTTCATCCATTCCACTCATTCTGTCCTGCTGAACTGAAGCCTGAGGTCACCTGGGATGAGCACCTGAAAACTCTTTGTTTTAAGTCTTTGTTTCATGATTTTTTAACATATGCTTTAACTTGAACCAAAACAAAAATCTATATTTAATGTTCCTGTCAGCCAGACATCACCATGTTGCTTTCCTGAGAATCTGAGAATTGTTGACTATTTCCATCCCTGGCAGCATTGTTAAAGCTCCCAGTTGTCTGCTTTCACACCGTCTCCCTGCATCATAACAACTCACCAAACACTCAGGAGTTTCAGACTGGACTGTTTTTGTCGTGTCGAGTCTCGGGCTGTGCTCAGACCTGTTGGAGGACGGGATTCCTGGTTTCTTCTCTGAACAAGTAGATCCTGTTTAACATCACTGCCTGATGCTTTTAATGATCTAAATAAATTCCTGTTAGTTGTATATTCTAACCACTAAAAAGTGTTTATTGAATTTAACTGATTTTTAACTTATCCTTGTGCCCAACATAATTAAAACCAATTTTATTTATGATGACGTGGTTGGCTTGTTTTTGTGGATTTATCTGAAGTGATCGTTGAACAATGGCATTTATCAGTCGCTGCATTGAAATGTCTCATAGAATTGGACCAATAATTTGGCCAGAAATCAGAATCAATTTCCACAAAGCTGGAGATAAAATGACTGGAGCACAAAGGGAACTAAAAATCTAAAAAAAAAAATCAACATTTTTTTTTTTTTTTTTTTTTTTTTATCACAATTTTTTAAATTCATTTTCTCACAAACTCTAATCTGTTCTATTGCATGGTGAAGATCTCAGTGGTTTCATAACCACTGAATATTCTGGAGTGACCAGCTGAAGAATTTTTACTTTTCCTTATTTTACTTCTGAGTCAGTTATCTTGGGTGACCATGGCAACAAGACATTGTTTTTACAAACGGGAACACCTGACTAGGATCTTAAGTTCAAATAATACCTGAACTGTTGTTCAGGTATTATTTGAACCTATTTGAACAACAGGTATTATCTGAGGTTTTTCCTGTTCAAAACCTCAGAGTGTTGAACAGGAAGCTTCAAACTCATCTCATCTATTCATCATAATGGATGGATGGATCACATCTCCTTTCTAACCAGACAGCCAGACAGATTGAAAGATTACTGGAGCTGTTAACTGATCATCCAGGACATGTTACTGTGGAATATCATTTCTGCTGCTGGGTAACTGAGCTGTTACCATGACGGCCACAAGGCTGTAGTGTAACAATTTTCAGTCAGAGGCTTCTTCAGATTGATTGCAACGGTGACTGTTAGAAATCTTTGACGATGATTGAATATGACTTTTGGCTACATTTTTAAGGTGAACTGAAGGATGAACTGGACCTATTTTTATTTGGTGTAAATTGGCTAATGATTGATTTGCCCATGATGCCGGGTGTTTGAGGTGTTGCCTTCATCCACAGTGGTTCCTCATGTCTATTAACATGTTATGAGTCAAATTATCAGAAGCCATGACCTCATCATCTGGGCTTTCCACACTGCTTAGTCATTAGTGTATGTAAATGTTTGATCTGGAACAAAGTTGGAATTTCTGATTTCTTATTTTAGTATTGCGCAAATAAAAATGTTTGTCATACGAACTGGTTTGAAGTAGTTCAGTCTGACTTCATATCCATGAAACATTTTGAATGCAGTGTATATAAGTATTTGGTTTACACTGTTGGACTCCTCTGTGACTAGTGAGTCGTCATAAGGCAGTTATTTATTCCTTTTTCAACATAATATTTCTAAATGCAGAATAAAAGGATCAACTGGAGATAATGGTCAACCTGTATTGATGTAATTTCCCCATGTGGCCACACGGTGGTGTTACAACACTTCGCCTTTCACGCTTACCAATAAAAGGAATTATTGCTAAAGCAACAAAACCTCCAATCTTTAAAATGTGTTCACCTCAAAGCCATATTTATCAGGGAGGACAGATCAGGATCAACCCTAAATATCTGCACATCTTTAAATCTGAAACGGCATCAAAGACCAGAGTGTTTTATTTGGAACTGTTGACGTTCCCACAAAGCAACGTCAGTGCCAACATGTTAAAACAGCACTCTATTTGGGAGAAAGCGAGCTGAGATGGAGCATTGATGAGAGAAAACACTTTATCCAGAATGGGAAGTTCACAGGTTTAGCTTTTCCACGGTCAGAGAACAAGTTACTTATAATAACAACCCTTAAAGCTTCTGAATGAAAGCAATTCAGCTGAATGTGTGGTGCAAAGAATAACACTGCATGCAGGCAGTAAATGTATAAAATGGTTTTAAGTTTTCTTGTTTTATTGTACTAAAAACTGTCGACCTGCCAGAGCTGAGTCTGTATTATAACTAGTGGTGAAAAGTGATTGACTAATTAGTCAATCACTTTTCAAGTAAACTATTTGACAAAATAAGCAACATTTTTAATTCAGAAACCATTTATTACTAGTAATTATAAAATTATTGAATAAATAGACATATGAAAGATATTTATTGGTGCTAAATGTCATTCCAGCCATCCAGCCATTCAGTTTTCATCTTTCAGCCCTGATCATTCATGGAACTTCTTTAGAAAAGTGGACAGTGGTCTCTGACGTTAGCACTGGGGATGTGTGCAACACGTTTAGCTTAGCGATGCTATTTTAGCCTGGAATAGCTTCACCGATAGGCTAACTCTGCTTAGCAAAATGTTGAATACAACATTTACCTTATCCAGCTTCTCATCAGATCAATTTCTGAGGCAAAAATGAACTCCCCAGTGGGCCAAGAAAAGCAGCTTTAGCATCCATCACTTTGTTCGCAGATATAGCTTGACTCATATATACGCATAAAGTAGAAACGCCACAAAGATCAGTGGCTCTGAATTCCTCCTGGATGATCGAACGTTTGAGTCAGGACATCTTCCCTGACCTGGAGAAGGCAGGTTCATGCCTCCATACTGAAGTCTCAGATTTAGAGCTGATGACAATCTAACTGTCACCTGAAAAAAGCAGAGACCTGATCCTCAGGCCCCCAAGACTGAACTTCTAGGCAAAGACAAGCTGTGGAGGGAATCAGTCTGTGGAGGTTATGAACAGAACCTTCTCCAAGTACACAAAAAACATGAAAATAGCCTCAGACAGAAGATAAGCCAGTCACTGTTGGTAGATCAGTAGATGGTATTTACATTAAATGTTTTCCAATCAAAGTTAGAATAAACTGTGACAGCCCGTTAATAACGCTGCTGTAAATATTCCTAGGTTTCCATATTTAAAGTTTGGTCTTCAGAGGATTCAGAGTAGCAGAAGGACTTCCAGAGCTAACTGGATGTGTTTCATACTTATTACCTTGATAATCAGTTTGTTAAAAAAGGAGGAGAAAAACCAACATGATTCTGGATTTACTCAAAACCCTGAACATTCTCAAGTTTTATACAATTTCATAAAGTATCTGCGGAATGATAATTTGGATAATAAATAAGCAGGAGTGCAAACTAATCCATCTCCCTTTTAGTGTTTCAGAAACATACGAGGCAGCAGATTCACCCGTCTCCTTCCATTAGAAAGCTCCTTTTTTTCCTCATTTACTGTAAAGCCTCGCCATAAAAAGAATGTTTTCTAATGGAACCAGCAGATTTGCTTGTGCTTAGAAATCACCTGCAGACTATGGCTGATTGCCCCTCAAAAGCAAAACAAGTGGATGAGACGGCTTCAGTGAGAATTATTCAAATGATTTGCTCTTGTCTGCAGAAAAGAAGCAGGGGGTTGAGCTCGATGCTAAATTCTTTGGCAGCCGACATATTTCTGAGCTCTCGGTTAATTCCCTCATTCATGGAGACATGTCAACATTCTGGATGTGGTCTGACTCATCTTCTTCATGTCTGCAGGCATTAATAATGATTGACTCAGAATAAAACTTGAAAAGCTTGTTTGGAATATCCGTTGATTCAAAGCATCTGATTTACATGTGGCTCTCTGGGGTTATGAACACATTCATATGAGAAAATAAAAATCAGTAAACGCTATTTAGCTTTTTCACAAGTAACATTCACATATAGACCTCTCCTCTTTTGATTTATTTCTGGGGGGAAAAAAAGCATGATTTAATTATAGTTAGAATATCACACTTGCTTCACTTATTAAACCAAACAAATAAACAAAAATAAGTTTTCCAGCTGTGGAAAAAGTTAGGACACCCTACTATCTAACAGTTAGTCTTGTCTCCATTGCTGGGTTGCAGACACATGATCTGGATGGGGGTCAGGAAGTGGATTTCAAAACAGAGCAAAATGGATCCCAGCGAATACTCTAATGCTCCAAATGGGTTGGAACAGACGAGGTATCTTGAAAAAATATGTGTATATTCAGGATATGGTCCATATTGTCTCAGTAAAAAGACTTGTCAGTTAATCTTGAGGATTTACCCGGCGCTGAGGGGATTAACATAACTAACTATCTGGTGCTGCAGACGATGAGCCAGATGAAAACTTTCAAAATCCTGGAAGCTCACAATTATTTTTGTCAACCATTGAGGGTCAAATGAAGCATTAAATGGCTGTCGATTTGTTTCTGCAGTAGTGAGTTGAGCTATTTTAAGTACTGGTAATTAGTCTATGATAACAATGCTGTCGCTAATGCAAACAACAAGCTAATCCGTGTTATTTCTATGTGCTTGGATCTATTTGTAAATAATCTATTATTTCTGTAAACCCAAATTCCTGCTGGAGTTGTATGTTAATGTTGAGTCATACTGCATTTCTACACAGTAGGTCAACCATTCGCAGTGACCTGCAGAAACCACATGGTTTGTGTCCAAAGAGTGGGGAAATAGTCACAGCCCAGGTTAACAGTCTTATCTACATGACCTGCTGCAGTTGGACAACCTAAAAAATAGTAAATTAAGATGTAAAATGCTAATGTCAGCATAAGCTAGCTGCTAACAACATTAGCACTCAAACATTTTTGGGAGACAACCAAGCCAGGGGTGTAAAGATCATATATTTTACAGGCATTCAATTCTCAATGAATGTCTTCCTTTCTAAGTGACTTTCCTATAAAATACCTGAAAATTACTATTTAAACGATGCAATCCTCCTTACCCTTCCTTACCAAAGTGCTATACACAATCATAAAATACAATGCAATTATAAAATGGAAAAGATCGAATATAAAATACATATTAATATACAGACACAATAAAATAAAGTGAAACATCTCAGATTGTGCCAAACGCCAAAGAAAAAAAGATGAGTCTTAAGAAGGGACTTAAAAACAGTGAGCCTGTCTTATCCCCAAAGGAAGATCATTCATAGGTTGGGAGCTTCCACAGAAAAAGCACGGTCCCCTCTGAGCTGCACTCTGTCTTTGGCACCTCCAGAAACAACTGATCAGCTGACCTGAGGGAACGGGAGCGCGAGTAAGAATGTGACAGCTCAGACAGATAGGGAGGGGTGAGGCCGTTAAGAGCTTTAAAAACAAAGAAAAGGATTTTAAAATGAATCCTAAAATGTACTGGGAGCCAGTGGAAGGAAGCTGAAATAGGGGAAATATTGTCAATTTGTTAAAAGACGTGCAGCAGCATTTTGTACCTTCTGGAGCTGGGAAATATATAAATCACTGACTCCTATATAAAGTGCTTTACAGTCATGGTCAATGGATGGATTGAAGGGAGCGTTTATTCAGACGTCATACTGATCTGCTGCGACATGTTGATGGTTCATCAGGCTTCAGATTGCTCACAGTGATTATGGCTCTCATGTTTTTATTCCTCCTTGCACAAAACTTCATGTTAGTGCACCTTATAATCAATATGTGATAAAACAGTTAAACACAGACTATATTTACCTCTGAATCATTGGTAAATGTAAAATGTTGCCTAAAAATAAAAGTAGAAAAACTTTCAAAATGAATCTGGTGTCAGCACAGACACCAGATTCTGGCCTGAGTGAAACTATGGGTGTGGGACAAAAACAGTACAGCTTCCACTGTAAAGCAGTTTATTCTGACTAGCTGTAGATAAACAAAAGGATCTCAGGCCACAACATCTTGCTGGACACAACCTGTGGGTTTGCTGGAAACTCCACAGAGGAGGAGATGAGGCTGTCTGTAGGTCAAAGAAGAGGTGGAATCGGAGTGTAATTACATTTGTGGTGCAGGCCTGGGTGAATTTCAGGATGTCAGCTCCATGGGGTTGGAGCATGCTGACATGATGGATGAATCCTCTTCTGCTGCTGGTCACACTGATCCCACAACTCTAATGACCTGGGAGCAGGACAGGAGGGGGACATCGTCTCAGAGACGGACTAGCTTTGAGCTCTGAGTCTCTGCTGCTCAGGCCTCGCCTGTAACATCACTGGCAGCGGCCATGCTGCCCCGTGGTTACTGGGCTGCAGAAACCAGCAAGTCTCTGGTAAACCAGTAGAGTTCTTGGCCCGACATCAACACCTGTTTACCCAGTGATCCTCTCTCTGGCTGCAGTCCATTTGTTCAAGGTAAAATTGACTTTTTGAGCTTTATAATGTTTTTCACTCATCAAAAACATAGATGCTTTGATGCATTCATGCATTTCTAAGAAATTCTTTAATTTCTTGTGGGAACCATTCATTCAGCTGTGCAAAACGCCTGAGTGAACCTAACTCCTCCTTCAAGGCACAACTCCTCCTCAGAGCTGCAGTTTCTAAACTTCTGAGCTTCTGCCTCAAAGATCACCTCTCCCCTGTGAATTCCTCACTCTGCTCCTACAGACTAGCCAACAGCAATTAGCAAACACCTGGTGGAATTGTGCATCTGCTGGGCTCATCACACAAGCTACTCCACTCTTAGTGGAGTGCTGGTAAAAATGTTGTTAAATAGAGGAGTGACGTTGTGATGACTTCCTGAAGACGACGCATCAGAGCAGGAGTATTTGAAGTTGTAAGGCATTAAATAACAAAGACAATTTTTAAAAGTCATATATAAATATAAATACAATAAATATTGCATTTTTATTTAAAAGATGCAATTACTTCCTTGTGTTATAAAAAGATACCATGTGGCTGGAAAACACATAATACTGCGACTGTAAAACCACATCAGAAGTCGGTGTGGTGGAGGAACATTGTCTGGATCTAGAAAATATTGGGTAACTTTTCTGTTTAACAGCAGACTATAATTTTCCCAATATGTAGAAGGAGCTTTTTACTCCAATCTCTGAATAAGACGCAGACGTCTCCTCTGATGGTTAATAGATGATGAGTGCTAGCGCCACAGCTCAGTTATGAATAGAATTTCATGTAACTGTTTACATCCATCACTGCAAAATTGTGTTTTTTTCAACGTTAGCAAAATGTATACAAAGACGTGTACACGTTTGTAATGGAAACGTAGCTGCTGTTGATAGCTGCTCCTTCTGTTCGCTCTTTGGACAGATTGAAATCCTACAGGTGAAATCAAGCTCAATGGGAGAGATCCTAGACGGAGCACTGTATGGAGATGAGAATTGAGCAGAAGTCAACAACCAGGCTGGCCAAGTAGCGCCTCCATGATATTTTTTGGTTACAGGTGGTAAAACTAATTATGAGAGGTTAGGGAAAAGATTACAACATACAAAAATTTAAATTAAACATCGACATGTAAAACTTTGCATTTTTTGTGGCATGCTATTTTTTCACATGACTATGTAATCAGATTCTTTTTCAAGAAACAGTTGTACAACGATAAAATAACCACATCCTTTAATTCATTTCTTGTATTTTTCCCATTCGTACCAACTTTTATCTCTTGGCCCAGTTTTACACATTCTGTGTTCACATTCTGTGTTTCTTCTCTTTCCATCCACTGACCTGTTCTCTTTTGTCTGGCCCGGTTTCTGATTCTCAGTCTAGATTTTTGGCCTTTTCTTTGCTTCATTATGAAGCTTGTCAGCTATTCATCCATCACTTTGTATTTAATGAATCATCCTGAAATTACAAATTACCTGGTCTTCTGAATCTAGGTTAGAATTTCTCTTTTACTAGTTGTACCTTGTCTAGGCAAGTAAAAGTCTATTTTAGCAGCAAAGGAAAGCTAAATCACATGTTCCATAACTCAGAAATTGTAGATTAAATCAGAACTGACTGCAGCATTAAAACTGTGTACACTGACTGATGAATTCAGACACTAAGATAATTGAAGTTTTCTTTCCTTAACCTCTGACCAGAGGAGTTGTTGCTAGTGTCGTTGAGTAGCATTACTCAACTTTACAAATGTCTGATTGATTTGCAATGTGGGCAGAGTGTAATGGGTCTCCTCTGCTCTGACTACTGGTGGAGGTATGGTGTTGAATGGACAACTGTGTGAGTGCTGAGGAAGCAGGTGAATCTAACGGCTGCTCTCGTTGAGAACAGACAGGCTGCAGCAGAGCGTGGTAAAAGTTGATGTATCTCTAGTTGCTGTTTAGAGGTAAAAAAAAAAAAGTCACTAGAAGAGTCTGAAAAATCAATTAATTTAGCAACAAAGTAGAAAAGTTGTCAACGGTGTTTTTTTCATCCTGATCACATCGTTCCCACACTGGGCTGTTTCTCTTGGCTCCACCAAGTTTTCTGGAATTTTCCAGAATTTCCCAGGGTGGGGTTTTGCCTTCAGAGGGTTGAGTTACACTTTAACAGGCTAGTTTATGTTAGCAGCAACTGTCAGGGCAAACTGCAGCATTAAAACAGCCAGGCTTACCTGGTGACAGTCATCAGCAGCGGACGGGCAGAGAAGTGTCAAAGTTGGCAGTGCTAAAGTGGCAGCATGCCATTCATGCTGCTGCACTTGTTTCCAACAGAGCAAGGACTGGAGACATGTTTCAGAAAAGCTTCAAACTTTTGCTTTATTAATACATTACAGGCAATTGTTGAAGTTTTCCCCACCTAACGCAGATTTGAACAAGATGTTTGGGCATCTAAATTCTGTTTAATGGCTTTTTGTCTCATTTTGAAATCATTAAGAAAAAAAAATCCATTTGATTTTAATACAGACTGTCTTTCTAACTCTTAGAAATGATGTCAGTCAATCATCCAGAGAAAGCGGCTTCTTCCAATGGCCTGAATATAAGATTTCATCTCTTGCATTCAACCTATTCGCCCCCAATCAGCAGCACGGACTGAATTCGCTCTTCAACCGAAAGAAAAATAAGTGCAACCTGAAAATTTCTGTCAACCTGTCCCAAATCTTCTAAATGCTATCAATCGTACTTCCTTTCATTCCACTTTATTGTCTCTTTATTTCAGCACTTAAATGCATGAGAAAGTTTGATTGATTTTCCTTTCAAGGACGGGAGACAGGGAAGTTAGGGGGTAGGCAAAGTATTTGGGAGCATCTCATAAACTCTGACACAGAAAAATGGATGGGACTGAATCGGATCATTCATTCAGCTGCTTCTTCCATTCACACCTTGCATTATGCATTTTTTGTTAACGCTGTTCTCTGGCCAGTAGTTGGCGCAAAAGTTAAAAAACTGAGCTGATTTTTAAATGGCTAGAATGGAAAACTTTTAGACATTGCCTCATTTTTGATAACACATTGAAATAAAAGGATGCATTGCCGCGTAATTAGGTTGAATAACCAAATGACCTAATTGGTTCTTGTCAACTTTCATGACTTCATGGACATAAACCTTGTAGCATAATGGACGTAACATCATGTTACATTTTATAACGTAATGTAACATAAGGCAAAACGAACATAAAACAAAATAATCCCAAGTATCACATTGTGAAAAATAAATAAGCATGCATCAATATATTATTGTTACTGTAGGTCAAATAATGTAACAGGGAAATCTGACAGCCCTCCTTTATCTGAAGAAGTTAAAGGCCTGATTAATTCTCTGTGTTCCTCTTTGTTAATGCGGCTCCAGAAGTTCAGAACTGATTTGTTGTACGGAATTTCTATTTGCTACCAGGTTCACTGCAGTCAGACTGCTAATGGTAATGTTTCATCAGGGGTGAAATGAACACATGAAACTGACATGGTCTACTGGCATAAGGAAGAAAATGAGGAAATTAGGAAGCATGTCCTGCCTGAATGGAGGTAGACCTGGTGTATGTGTGTTATGACAAGGTGCTACTAGGAGGGGTTTGTGTGTGCACGTGTTTGTGTGAGGCAGGGCAAAAGAGGAATTAATGGAGATGCAGCTGGTCCAATTCTTCCATAATTTTACTGCACAAATGTTAACTAAGAGCTTTCTAAAGCCAGCAAGATAATTACATTCATTTTTGACCCGATCTTCCCTTTCTGACAATCTGAAGCATCGGGATGGCCTTAAAGATGATCTCATGAGATAATCCTGCTGTGTATTGTGTGTTATAGATGTAGTATGCAACTTTTATAAACAAATAATTATTACATATTTGTTAAAACTGTCACCAGGTGGTGACACTTTATGAGACATTTAATGTGATAAAAGCTCAATCTCCTTCACCTGAGGCCATCTGAAGAATTGCTCCTGACCAAAAACAACCAATCAGAGTCAGGAGGAGGGCCTTAGTGTTGTCAATCAATCTCATGTACTCACTTCTAAATGTGCTAATGTGATTGTGATTGACAGCACCAAGAGTCTCCTCTTGACTCTGATTGGTTGTTTCTTGATAGAGATGGGAGAAGGCAGAGAATCTAGATTTTTTTCACAGATTATCTGTCTCATACCATACTGTCATAGTGACACATTAGAAACATGTTTCAACAAATATGTAAAAAAATAAATAAATAATAACATACAGTTACATACTGCAGCTTTAAGAGTAATCTGGTCTGTTTGGAAGGAAGTTGGAACCACTCCAGCCCCAACATTCAAATGTTGTATTGTCTTGTCCTGATGCCCCAGTGTGAGGTGTTCCAGAGAATAAATGAGCAACTAAAGTAAAGCACACATTTGTTATATTGATGATTTTATTTTTTTTTATCGTCATGTCGTGTGCCGTCTGCCAGGTATCGAAAATCAAATGACAATTCTGAAATCTTGCCTAGTGAACCAGGCATAAAGACAGATGTTGACAAAAGATTCCAAACATCTAAAGCCGTGTTTGTGTGTTTGTGTGTTTGTGTGTGTTATCTGAATTTCTTCAGATTCAAAATGAACAAATTGAGGGAAAGTAAAATCCACTTAGCAACTGTAGCAGTTGTCTGTTTATGGGATGTGCAGTGGCAGTGATGACCAGAATGTGCTGATTTGTCAGACAGTGCTGAGAGCTTCACAGTGGGACAGAGACTTGGGGCCAATTAGCAGCATTGACACCATTTTGTGTGTCGATCCCAGTCTGCAGGGGGGTTATAGGAATGGCCCACCAGTGCTGAGTTGCTCATCCTCAGCAAGATTTACAGTGTTAATGAATTTCATTAATTTTTGTCCCAGCAGCCTCAGACATCTCAGGAGACATTTTGTTGCTTAACTTGCTGCATGTTATAAATAACTGATGCTTAAAGTATGAGCATAACATCCTGAGGCAGGAAACACGGATGAGGCCATCACCCTGATGCACGTATGTTCAGTTCAGTCGCAAATGAATCAACTTAAAATGATTGAAAGGTTTGGTGTATTGCAAGAGTTTGTGTTGATAAAGTTACTCTCTGTCATTATTTTTAGAATCATAATGATCTCTGTTGATAAGATTATTATATTTCATTGATGTTGATATTACTGGCTGAACTGTGTTGCTTCATCTCAACATTGCTGTCCATAAAAAGAAGAAAAATCATGTTCCAATGCTAACGCTCTATAATAGTTGATATTCTATAGTTTTTGCAATAGAAACGATATATTTATTTTTCATTTTCTCACATTTTTATAACAGAATATATGGAGATACAGTCAACAATACTGGGAGAACAAAGAGACAGAAGACAAGAGTCAGACACTGAGCAACAAGTCAGAGAGGTCATGCACACATTCAATGGACCTTCAAAAGCCAACTGATCCAGTCCATGTCCTTTAGCTCAATATAAAATATGAGGCATTTACTGAAATGCGCGTTAACCAAATACCGGGCCAACATTTCCACAAAGTGAAGAGGGTATGTCTTTTAAAAAAGATGTTATGAGGATAACTCATGACTGAGCATTACCAGTTCTAATGACATGTTTTATTTCTATTTTTCAATGGGAAAAAAAGACATAAGCAGTAAAGCCTGGAGGACAGCAGGGTTAAACAGGTGGAAAACAGCAGTAGAGGAGATGAAAATGCGCAGGATATCAGAGGCCCATATGTATGGAACAGCTTTAAGGAAAAAAAAAAATCAGTGGAAGAAGTTTTTCAAATGGGTAACCCTCAGTAACAAGTTGGTAAAGAAAAAGAAGAGCTGGTTCAAGATGTACTAAAGGAAAATGATCTAACATATTTAACATAAGAGGGACTTCAGTCAAAGATTCTCACACACAAGCCCAAGGCTTTTTATGTACATATCTTCATCTTGGTTTTAGTTGAAAGTGCCAAATCAAATATGTTTTTTTTTTTGTTGTTTTTTTTTCACATTTTTGAATTTGGTTGAAAAACTTCACAGATTTGTAGCAAACACATCAAAAGGTGTTCTGTATTCATTGAAGTTCAAAAAAAGATGAGATGCGAGCGCTGTCTGAGTCTCTCTCAGGGAAGATCTTTGTTGTCATGACGTTCTTGGAGCATTTGACCCAGTTAAGTGTCCTTCTGCTTATATTCTTAAGAGTGTCATTCTGTAAAAACAAAAAAGAGACCTGAAGGTGATTTTGATAGCATTAGATAATTGATACACATGCGTTGGGTCTGTGGTGTCATAAGTAGACATAGCCTCCCTCATCTGTCCGAAGAGACACTGGTTTTCTATGGGAGACTCATGAAGAGTTTACTGCAAGTTGTCCATAATTTTCTTGATTTTGTATAAAATTCTTTTTTGCTCCATCATCCTGCGAGGTTCCATGGTGACCCCTGAACAGAACCAGCCTCTTTCATCAAGTACTTTAGACTAGATGTAGTTACAAGATTAGAAATAGCAGTCTGTCTGGCAGTCTTCCTTTTATTAAACTTAGATGTGCTTTTAAGATATATGCATAGGATTCTGTGAGAGATTTTCCTGATCACTTCTGTTTGTATGATGGAAACCTTTTCATTCAGTGTCCCCTCACTCTTCCTACAACAGCTGCAGTTTATTTCAGATTCACTCTAATTTATAGAAGGAGCTCAAATACACCAAATACTAGTAAATTAATGTCAAATAAGAATTCTGAAATTCATATTTTACAATTTCTTTACATAAAAACCTGGTATGTTATGGGCACAGTAAGGTTTTAATAAGCGTACATATATGTAAGTTATTCACCTGAAACTAAGAAGCTGCTAATTTTATGATTCACCAACATCTGTTGACAACCATTAGAGCTTATTGCTCAGTATTCTGCAGCTTCAAGGTAAGCCTGCAGCACAATGTAATATTTATGCGTCCTTATGCTCTTCCAGTCTGATGTTGCTTGAGCTCAGTGGGAAATGTTTTGATCTGTTGGAGAAGATAGTGGGAACTGATGATTTATAGAGCTGATGATAATTGCAGCTGAAATATTCAAATGCACGAGGGTAATCAGTTAACTGATGAGGTTTAATCATCACACAAAAACAAAAATATGTTGTTAGAGAGTGAGTTCAAACGGTGTCATGATCCATCTTTCCACTTGAATTACCAAACGGTTGGCATTTCTATTAGACTGCAGGTGGAAAGCTTATTAGAGGATTGTAATGGAGCGTTGCACTAAGGTAGATTAATTAATTTTCAGATAGTTTTTAGTAAATTTCCAGAATCTCCACTTCTACCACAGAAAGAAAAAAATAATCTAAAAGGTGATTAAAGCTGAAGTAGAGCGAGAACATCATCTGACTTCCTTTGGGTTTACATAAAGAATGTTGACTCAAAGCTAACAAAGGAGCTAATATGTTTAATGATAGTTTAACAACTACTTTTTTAAATCATTAATTTCATGAAAGAACAAACTGTAGCTCTAATACCAGCTATTACAGATTACAGAAAACTGGTTCAATCAGATAGTTAGCAGGGAAGTATGGCAAATCTGCGATTTGATTAATTACAAAATTACTCTTGAAGTGTTTTTTTAATTATTAATCTAATTTTAACCATCTAATATTGTGAAAGCAGGTATGTACTTTCCACAGTTAACTATGTTTCTGAATCAGTTTGCTCATTAGTTTCCAAATTTACTGGATGTTTTCAATGTTTTGGCTAATATTTGTTGTAAAAACAAACATCATTAAGTAGTCAGTGATGCATGTGAAAGATAGATAGTATCCTAAACATTAAAATATATATATATTTGTTTGTTTTTGCTGGAGAAAAAGTGACTAAACATGATAAATGTTTTCAGTGAAGCCATCCAGTGTTGGCACTGCCATGTTGGAGCCATACTGTATCTCTGTAGGTCTCAAAGGAGCGTTGAGGTAATGGAGCTTGATTAAGCGGGCCCTTTCCTATCATTTGGTTGACAGATGAATGTTGTAAATCAGGTTGGAGAAGGAGGGAAGCTCTTCAGCCATAAAGCAAGGTTGTCCTGACCATGTGACTGGCTGCGATACCAATTGAAAAAACGAAGACTCGCTCCTGGTAAAATACTATAAACTAGTGACGGGTCATGCATCTTAAGAGCTGACTCCCGTAGAATGAGAGTCAGCTCCCTATAAACATAATATGTGTCTATTCAGTTTCCCACTATTTTTTCCTCGTTCAGTTTAAAGATATCAAAAAACATATATAGTAGTATATTTGGCTGGTGGACTTCAGGACAGTTTTGTTGGACTGTTGGTGCTTCTAAATAGAAGGTTGAAAAGAATCACTTAGTGCCTCGTCCTGGAGCGTCCACTGCCAGCTGACGCAGCAGGTCTGGGGTGTTTGATAGAAAATAAACTATCAAACACCCCATTTGACTTGAATCTGATAGATGTTGAATGTGTGTTCCCTCTGCACAGAGTGGGTATGCCACATGGAGACTGCCAGGCCAATTTAAACGCAGACATTTAAATTCACCAAAAGGATGTTTTGTACGCCCCGCCTCTCCTCCTATGTGTATGTGAACCTGGTGGTACTCCTGAGCTCTGAGCTCTGTCACCGACCTGTAGGCAGCGTCGCAGGCCGGAGGAGTGAGTGGACCTGGCTGGTCATCCAGGGTTTCTGACTAGGAAAAGTTGGGATGTTTGTGTGGGAAGGGTTTGGCTCTGTATCGTGCCTGATGTTGATGTAAACATGATCAAAATGTTCTCTTGCCTTGTAGAACTTCTCACATGCTAGTAGAACTTTAGGTGTAGAGTCTAAGTTTGCCTTAGTGATTTATGTGAACATCATTGGGGTGAGCCTGCTGCCATTTATTGATGTTGTTTCGCAGCAGAGGAAGCGCCGTGTTTACGTTGGCGTCGGGTGGCGTGTACACAGTGTTTACGATCTCAACCATTAGCACTCTTAGCAGACATGTACTCAACGTCTCAGGAGCAGTGGTGGTCTAAGACTGTTTTCATGCCCCGGCCCTCTGATTTTACCACAAACCAGAGTCCTATCCCAGCGGAGCAGAGTGCGACCTGCCAGTTGGACGCTGGTATCAGGTCTTCCTGGGTGAAGCCAGATCTTGGAGATAATCAGAACTCAAACAGTCCCGAACACAACGATTCCAAAACCCATGATCACTACGGTTCAGTACAGCTTAATAATGCTAAATACCAACTGAGCTAAACATGGTTCTTCTATGATTATTCATTTAGCTTTAAATTTTCAATACAGAAACTTTAAAGATAATTAAAACCCTGTTTTAAATTTGTACCTGTTCTATTCACTGCAATTGTCATTTATTTAACATTAGTTGTTTCCTTTGCATCCTCATTATCTGGACATGCAAAAAACTAGTTTAAGGCGAGTTTTGAAATGTATTTCTGGGTGCAGATTCCTGATTAGATCTGTGAGCTGAAACCTCCACACTGCAGTCTGTTGAACTGTTCAGTTTGACTTGTTTCCCTGCTTGTTTTGGGGAGGAAGCGTCAAACGGGGAATTGGCTTTTATGGTTGTTTGTGATTCTGTGGAGGAGGAGAAGAGGTCAAAGCATCAAGCACTGATGGGTTTCTGTGCCGAAAGGTTCGTGGGAGAACATGTTTACTAATCTGATTGTCATCATAAACCAGGCAAACACAATTAATGTGTAATTTCCTTACAGCTCCTTGTTTCAGAGGTATTCATTATTCATTAACAGGTAGGAGGAGAAAATATGAGACCAAAGAGACTTTGTTCCTATGCAATCATGATCTTTCATGTATATGTTCTAACTGTCAAAGTTTGAACAAAAATAAACTACTGTTAACTTTCTAGTCTGGTAAAAAAAAACAACAAAAAAAAACAGACTCTTGTTCTACGCTTAACTTCATACAGATCCTCAGCTGCTGAGATACAACTGTTGCATGGAATTTTTATATCGTGCACAAAGATGTAAATATGTCTCATAGTCTGGTACTTTCTATGGCTTAGGGACCTCACTGTGTTTCAGATATCAATGAATGGATGTACACAGATTGAACAATGAAAGGGTTCACTCTGAAGTGATGAGGCATGGACGGTCAAAACATACCACCACTCACTGCCTTCGTGACAAGAGACAGTTTTAGAGCCTAATGTCCCATCTCTCGCTGTGGAAGACTTCTTGAGCTTCTGTACACATTCAAATTTTATCCATCCAGCCATCCATTGTCTTCACCCGCTTATTCTGGGGGGCTGATGCACCCTGTGGACAGGTCACCAGTTTGAAATGTTAAGGAATACTAGACCTCAGTTGGATTGGACTGGATAAAATATCAGACAAAAATGGAACAAAGACATTCTGTATTAGAAGAAGGGCAGCGTCTTGCAAGTTGACCCTGGAACTTCTGCCAAATCCATGAGTATTGGTGTCCTCGTCTTCTTTTTTGGAGATGCCTGCTGAAATGGAACCAGAAGTGGAATTGTGAAGAAACCAGGAACTTTCTCCCTAAGGTTCGCTACCAGGAAGCTTATAGACTTTTAGGATTTTAAAATGACTTCTAACTGTACAACTTTTATTTTTGTACATATTGTAATACATTTTTTTACATTTTGATTGATTGTGGTCATTGCATCACCTTGTCCAGCTGATTAGCTTGAATTCTTCAATAGGTTCATAGTTACCTGGTGACACTGATGCAGAGCTGTGTATTATTTGCTAAATTGTAGTAACTTATTTGTTATATAAGCTTGTGGGAGCACATAGATATTTCATAAGACAGTCTCATAGATGGAACATTGGGGTGTCCTTCATGTGATTTTGTTCACCATGATGAAAAGTTGCCCACTGCTAAGATGGGCCTGTTCTGTAGGTGAGATCTGAACCAGTCAAGTACTGCTCCACAGAGTCCTACCCAGCTCTCCAGTTGCCTCAATAATGTCCTGGTCAACAGTGCTAAGTGCTGCTGTAAAGTCACTAGAGCCAGCACTGCAGTTCTTCCACAGTCTATGGTCATGTGGATGTCCTTGAAGACTTTGACAAGGACAGACTCAGAACTGTGATGAGCCTGGAAACCAGGCTGACAGGTGTCAAAGGGATTGATCATGACAGTATTTCCCTGTTTAAACAGCTTTTTCAATAACCTCGCCAATGGAAGGAAGGGTGGAGATTAGCCTGTAATTTTGCAATAGTGACTCGTCTAGCTGACTGTTTTTCTGGAGTGGTTTTAAAAGCCTCATAAGCTGATGAGAGGGATGACTTTATCTGGATCAAATGACATACTATGACTGGCACAACTGCCATAAAAAGGTTGTGGGTGAAATATTGAAACAGTATGAGCTTAATTTATGTATTTTGTTGTGATCCAGCCTCTTCCAAGTTGCATAGAATTCATGTCTTTTCTTAAAATTCTGCACAACATTGACCCATTATAGTGTGTAGTGCTGGTACAGTAAGAACAGGAATTTCTTACTGTACCAGAAATTTGCAGAAAATTTGCCAAATTTATTAGTTTATCCTTTCTATTAGTGGTTGTCTGTGAGTTACATTTGGATGGCAGCTTCGCCCCTGTCAGGTGCTCCAGGGGAATTGCTGGTACAACAAAATCAGCAAGTGAATGTGTGGGTGAATGACTGACTGTAGTGTAGTAGAAATATAAAAACAGTCTATGTGTAGGTGAAAATTCTGGGAAAAAAGAACTTGAGCTTCACAGACAAAACATGAAGCTCAAGTTTTATCTGTTTCTCCCCCACCTGCTCATGTGAATCGTTTAGTCTTTAAGCCAGAACGACAAAGAGTTTGTGGGCTCTTTGGTGGAAAAAACCCAGGTGTGTCTGAGCCCTTCCAGATAAGATATACGAGCTTGTCTGACCTTCAGTGACATTCCTCTCCCTCTTCTTAGAAGAGTTTGCACAGGGGGTCACTTGGCTGTCCATCTCTGAAATGACACCTGACTGAGGCCTGGAGACAAATAAATTCTCCTCATTTACACAAAGAAGCGAAGACGAGTTCCCCTCTCAATCACACGCCGCCGCATGACCATGAATCTCAAAACATTTCGGAAAGTCTGCGGAAATAAATGAATAAAATGTGACCCTCTCAGAGCATCAGGGTCATGTTTGTCAACTCCCATCTTCTTATGTCCAACCTTGGGGCGGAGGCCATGACTTGCAGTCCCAGAGAGCGGACTGAGACTGACGGACAAAGAGGAGACAGACAGACAGGCGGACCCAGAGAGGAAACTGTCGTGATGTGAATTCAGCTGCAGCTCTCCGGTGCCACTTTGACAACACCCCACCCATCTTTACTCACTCAGGGGACAACAGGCAGATTCCTCTCACTTCCAATGGCAGCCTTTCATTTTCCACCCTACTGGAAACTGGACACTGTCATCTGTTATTGAGTTTGTGGGCTGCTGAGGCCATCTCTAGATGACAAATTGAAAGCAGGGCTTTTTGTTATAAGAGGGATTCCTTTACTCCGGTGGACCACTGAGCCACACCCGAGGATAGCATGATAAATGAAACCCATCACTCACCAGACTGGATTCTGTGCTTTGCTAATATGCTAAGTTGCTCAATACTGCAACACACGCTCATAGAGAAACACAGCATCTTAAAATAACACTGAATGATTATGAAGTAAAAAAAAAAAACCCTGTTAAAACTGAATATTTACTATCCTGGTGAAAACCAGCCCCTTGTTCTACGCTTTGCTTCCTGCAGAGGATCTGGATCCTCGGCTATTGAGAAACGATTGCTTACTGGAATTGTGGACTTAAGTTTGAAATTTTATCCAATCATTAATGTTTGGCTGTGATGTACGTAATGTGCTATGCTATGAAGCTTTACTATGTTAGAAATAAACAACCATCCTCCACTGGAAAGAGGGAATGGCAGAGCTAAGCAAGGTGACTGTAAATGAGAACTGCAGCAATTTAGTCTTAAACATTTAACATCCTCCATTCCAACTTTATTTGCTCAGTATTTTGCTGAGCAAATGAACTGAATGACTTTGTTCACTCCCTCCTCTGTCATTGCCAAACTACGACCATAGGCAGACTATAATGCATAAAACCGCTCAGAGAATTCATGTCATTGTTCAGCACTGCTCCTTTAACAGGAAAAATACAGCTCAATGGAAGAAATCCCAGATGGAGATGAAAAACGAGCAGAGATACGTAGGAATGCAATGGCTGGGCTGGTATTTCCATACACTCCATGAAAATCGATTTGGACTTTGATTTCTGAAACTAGTTTGTTGGATTTTAATAGGAGCATCAGAGAAAAGGGAGCTGAGTACCAATCCACATCAGTTTTCTCTTTTGATGTTTTAAGAGCTGTAAATATATGCATTGTATTCCTCCCTCTTAAATGTGCATTACTTTGTGTAAGTTTAAAATCCCAATAAATACATTGAATTTTGTGACAGTATTGTGATAAACTGTGGAAAAGTTTGGATACTGTATTAGGTACATCGTTGTATTATTTAGCATCTGGCCTTTAAAACAATACTTCTGATGCTGTGTTATCTTAAGGTATCACGGCATAAGGTATCCTGTGGATAATTCAACATAGTAAAAGAGCAAGACATCCATCATCCAGCCAATTACGTTTCAGGCCAAATTACCGGTTGTCAACAAAAAAAAGGTCAAGGTTGTATTGCTGCCAGTGTTAATTGTCGTCTCGTGAAGCGCGACTTGATTTTGATAGTCGATTTCCACAAGTTCTTCTCTTAAGGGATGGAGCTTTTCACACATCCAGAGCTGTCAGAGGCAAGAAGGCTGCAACGCTAACCCAAATAACCCTACCTGTGACAGCCTTCACTGCCTGGGGAGGAATAAATCTGCCATGCTACCCAGGGCCAATTTAATAAAACTCAAGAGACTGTTTCTTGGCAAGCAGTGATTGGGCTCTGCATATATAGCACAGTAAATGCTATCAGGTATGACAACCAAACAATAAACCTTTACTGGCAGAAAATATGACACACTAACCTAATAAGCATAAAACAATTTTCTCCTGTGATTAGTGTCACTGATGTCAAGTGGATTTCCTTCCGTAATTTGCGCCAAAGTTATTTTAGGGCTCAAACCACTTGAGATGTGTGTCATCACATTTTGAGCATCACTGCTTTTCATGCAACTGCATTCAACTACTTTTCGGTGGTAAATGTAATTTGAAATATCCAGTAATGCAACATGTGCACAGTAATGTGTAATACTTACAACTTAATATTTTATCAGATCTATAATCATGACAAAATAATGGTCAGGAAGCTGGTCCAGGCCCGAAATCAGAACCAGTGGAGAATAGTGAAAAAATGTCAGCTTGAAGACAAGAAGGACATTTAGGATTTTCTTGTCCTACAGGCTCAATTTTCTCTCCGACTGAGGGGCTACATGGTGAAGATGCTACATTGCCATTTATACACTTTAAAGTGTATAAATACTTTATGCTTTTATACATAATTTGAATATATTTTTATTTTTGCACGTCCTCAGATTAGTGCTTTTTACGTCATTTAAAAGCAACTTTCATTTTGTTGCTGTCTGTCTAGCTACCTATGGGTTATTCGGCATGATCAACCTTTTGGAGTCTGCTTTCAGGTTTATTTCAGTTTCGCTCTTGTCAATATTGTAATCTGTAAAAGTCCTTGGCTCATTTTTTCTTGTTTAAGTTCAGAGTTTTAACCTTGAAGCCAGCTGTCAGTGGATGAGAGGCTGCTTCCTCTGCTCAGGTCATGTGTGTATCACAGAGCCAAAGCAAAGAGAAGTTCTTCACAGCAACAGTCAAACAGCTAGTAAAGGTAAAGAAACCCTTACAGACATGGAGACGACATTTAAACTCCACCCAGACAGTTGAGGGCGCTAATGAAGCCACAGGACAGTGGTATTCAAATTTTGTGTCTTATGGGCCAAAAGTTAAAAGAAACAAAATAGGAAAAAATGCTGCTAAGTTTTATTGTGATTTTGTTTATTCCTCAACAATAAATTATGCCACCCAGCGTGGCTCCTGCTAATCCAACAAAAACACCAGACTGACTTTCTCAACAAAGGTATTTAGGACAGTTAGAAGCAGCTCCTGTCATAGAGGGGAAGTTAATGGGTTGTCATCACTGCGAATAAAGATTAATGGCCGTTTTCAAATGTTTGTGAAGAACGTGAGCAGAGTAAGAGAGGAGACACCTGGGCTATGGTTTGATCATGTCACCTACCAGCTGTGAGTGCATTCTTATGTACTACACTTTGGGTTACAGCCCTTGGGGTCATCAGCAGAGCTTCTGCTTCAGTATTTCAACCAAAAATCTATTCATCTGGTTTTCTCATATTGATCTGCGGTGTCTTCCTGCTCTCAGTGTCAGACCTCAACTCAATCTTCTAATCTTTCAACAGGGATAGGTAGTGAAACAGGAAGGAAAACAGAATGCTTCAGCAGTGTCCTTCCAGCCCCTTTGGCTCTTCCTTCTCCTATATGGCAGCATAATTCCCCGCACCGAGAAAGGGAACTACTACCATTCATCTGCGTCACCTCGTCCCGCTGCCTGCACTGGGCTCTGCTGCTGCGCTTCAGTGAACAGTGAGCACGCAGACGCTGGGATCCATTTCCAACCATCTCTGAGAGAATATCAGGTGCTCTCCCAGTAATGAGACCTTAAATGGAGCTGTCTACCTTCTCCTCTTCAGTTCCTTCACCTGTTCTTAAGCACAGCTCCTCTCCAGTCCTACTCTGATGGTTAGTGTTTCTCTATTTCTATTGGTTGCGTAGTTGCAGAATTTTGGGGAATACAGTTCATAGATCTGAAGAAGATCCAGCAGTAATATGTTCATGCTGAACTTTACATGTAATATAAATTTATAATACAAGTGGTGTGTATTCAACTCAAAGTAAAACACACGTCTTGGTTTACAAAAGGACACAAACTACTGTATTAGCCTGATTAAAAGGGCAATATTATGTAAAACAGACATTTTTTTCTCATGTTATTCCCTGTGGTGGCACAATGTGGATTCTCTATTCAGCTTGTTGAATATTAATTAAACCAAATGGAAATTAAATACAAATATAAGTCATTGTTATTGTTTTGGAAACTGACAGTTAAAAATAGATTATGGCGGATATTTTGACCCCATAAGTCAAAATGAAACACAACCTCTGACATTGACACATAAATATTCACACTGATCTTTTTGATATATTTTGAGATATTTTTGTGGAGCAGATCTAAAATATTTCAAAAGAAAAATGCAGCTCTGGAAGCTGAAACATGCTGTCACAATGGTGGACCGAAGATGTTAGCTTCTGCAGTAGCGCTGAGGTAAGTTATATTCGGTGTTTGAACTATTAGAATAGACAGTTATACATTGTTTAGATGGGGTCTGAAGAATTTGAGGATTTCAGGTACGGTCTCTCACCACCCCACACCATTCCCAGATCACCTGAATGCACGATTAAAACACACAGGACCCATCTCCATGGTCCAGAGTGTGGTCAAATGTCTGTAAACACCATCCATCCATCCATCCATCCATCCATCCATCCATCCATCCATCCATCCATCCATCCATCCATCCATCCATTTTCTTAGACTCTTATTCCGTTGGGGTCAGGAGGGGTGCTAGTGTCTATCTCCAGCTGGCGAGAGATGGGGTCACCCTGGACGGGTCGCCAATCCATCAAAGGACACACTCTCCCAACACTTTGGGTCTAATGCAAAATGCAGCAGGATTTGTACTTTAGCTTATTTCCCTAGCTACCATTGGTGTTAACACTGGGCTTCTTGTAGTTCCTGGTGAGAAATTGAGTTCAGTGTAGAGCAAACAATTATTGACAAAATAAATGTCTCAAACAAAAAAGCAATGTTGTAATGTTCTTGTCAAAATCCAGAATTACTGAGATGTTGTGGTAGATCTGATGTAAACAGTGGATTTATGCTCAGAATCACTCTAACGTGGTTCAGTCCAACAGTTCTGTAAAACAGAGTGGGCTGAACTTCCTCGCAGCATTGTAAAAGACTTATTGCTACCACTTATTAAAAGGCAATTACTTGTTTATATGAGGAAAGGTTGGATTGGACAGTTGTTTACCAAAATAAATGAAATTTGTTCACACCTAATTTCTCCAGGTTGTTTGACGTTAGGATGATTTGGATGGTCTGAAACGCTATGGTAATAAAACCCTTAATGGTAAGTTTATGTTTTCTTAACGCCATGAATATGGGCCATGATTTACCCTGTAAACCCTGTAAAACCTGCTGTGATAAAAGCAGAGGAAGTACACTTCTAAATAGTAGTAAAAAGTTGAGCTGAAGTTACTGCATGAGTCATAAACACAGACATTAAACTCATCAGTCTGAATGTATGGATATGAGCTCAGCAAAATGTTTCTAAATATTTCCTCAGTGCTGCTAAACAATGCAATTTCTCTTTCTCTGTATCAAGTGTGTTGTTTTCATACAAACCCTTGTCGTTGTTATTTCCATAACAAAGACTGTTTTTTTTTTACCATAATAGTGCTTAAAACATCCACTGTCTGTGTCCATTATGATGAAACTCTATAAATCATGGCGCGCCACTGGGGAGGAGAACAACTAATAGGTATTTTATGCTGCTGCGTTTTGCTGCTAATTACAGCTCTTTGCTTTCTGATTTCCCTAACAAATAAATGGCCCATAAATGCGATAATGTTCACTCTGTATTTATTAGTGCAGTAAACAGAGGAGACTCAGTGGGCAGAACAGGACCAGGCTAGATGAAAGTCACCCCGCTGGTTGCGGCAGATGAAACCCGATTTAGCCTGAGTGAGATTCTGTGCGGACGCCCTGCTGCGATGAGTCCTCCTGCTGCTGATGATGATAATGGGACGCTTGGCCCTTATTGTCCTGTCAGCTGTTACAGATGTGCTGTTCCCTCCTGTAGGTCACCGTCAGGCTGCAGCAGCCGCCTCCTCCTGCTCACCCACCGTCCCTCTAAGACGGCACCAACCAAACCTCAAAATTCACTGCCTCACAGTCAGCTGCCACCAACAGCGTTACAAAGGACAGAACTTATTTGGTGGAAAAACGTGAAAATAATTAATGAATTGCTTATCTGCAGTGTTTGGATCTGTGTCCTTGCATGTTGATGTATAAACTGATCCATAAATATACAAATAGCCCCGGTTAAAATTCTCTTGTTCTCATGAGCCAATGACACTGATGGCATACTCTCAGATTCCAGTCACATAGGTTTTATGCATTGGTTGTACTTACAGAAAAGTGTGAACTGCAACTTTGTCTTTACATTTTGGTTCACTCAGCACAATAAAGCTGCTCATGTATTCCACTTGTCAGCATAAACAGGTCTGTGGATTCTTTTCTCTTCCTTCCACTGTCAGATGAATTGTTTCATCATCCTGCTGTCTAGATTTGCATGACTTCTACCAACATACGAAGAGCCAGCTGTGGCACAATGTGCTGATTGAACTATCCATTAATACTTTGTTAGAATGTCTCTGAGTTTGTTTACTACTTTTTTAAATTCATACATTTTTAACCTCTTTTCACACCGATGTAATTTGGTACGATACAAAGTTTGACTTCTGTGTCTTACACCATAAGACATTATTTGTAATGAAAACATAATATTTGGATTCCATGCATTATGGCACATTGCAGGGAATCAATTTTAAAGCTACAGTATGTAACTGTTATTTAAAAAAATATGTATATGTTTTACATAACTGTCTCTCTGTCATGACAGTATGTCATGCTCCTCTGGCTTCTCCCAGTGCAAACTAAAAAAGAACAACCTATCAGAGCCAGGAGGCGGGTCTTAATGCTGTCAATCACAACCCCATGTGGGCGCTGCTCGTCCTCCCTTCGCCCTCTTCCTCCATGCTACGCTGCAGCTAGCATAGCCTGTTGTGAATGCTCAGTCTAGTTAGCATAGACACCCATTTGTCCACCCTATATGGACAAATGGGTGGATACCCTATATGGTGTCCACCCTATATGGTGGACAAATGGTTTTCCTGTAATGGTGAGCTGTTTCTCCACCATTATCACATTTAGCAGCGAGTACATGAGAATGACGGACAGCTCTAAGCCCCTCCTCCTGGCTCTGATTGGTTGTTTTTGGCTGCATTTCTTCAGACCTCAATAGTAGCTCAGGGAGGAGGAAAACAGATTTTTCAGAAAATGTTCACAGATTATCTGTCTCACAGCAAACTGCCACAAAATGGTGACAAATTTAAGAAATATGTAAAAAATTGTATATCGAACCTACTGCAGCTTTAAAGCAGTAATGATGCATTGTGTTTATGTGGGCAGTCAGTGAGGGAACAGATGATGAATGATTTAGTGATGGCAATGTTTCTTCCTGTTGGTCAACATTTACAGTGCAATTCATTTCCTGAACTGCATGTAAATTAAGAAAAAGCCATCAAAGATCTGCATGAGTTGTTAGGGTGACTGTGGAATAACAAGAAAAACAGAGTGAAAAATGTAGTTTCATAACCTTTTTACGCAATCAGGAGTAAACTGCTCTGTGAGAAAAGGCAAAGCAGAAAGATTAATTTTTGTTCTTTCAGTGAAAGCTTATCCACAGCAATATACTTCTCTTTTCTTTACCTCCCATGATGCTTCCTGAATTCTTCTTTTCCAAGCTGAACCAGGCCACTAGGATGGGGTGAGTTGGAGCTGGAGAGGAGGACGAAGCAGAGAAGGGAGAAAAAGGAAGAGCCGTCACTTCATCTCTCCTGAGTCGGGTCGCAGGAGCCACAAGGCTATCATGCATGTCAGGCGGCCCGGCCTTTAATCACAGAGGAGATGCTCTTCTACTTTTTCTTCCGTCGCCTCATCACTTACCCCACATCAGCCGAGCAATCTGCCAGCTCCCTGTCCAACCGGCTGCTGAGTCAGCTAACAAATGGGTGACTGAAGATTTGCCCGCTGAACGCCCTGTGATTACAGAAGGGACACTCTCAGACAGAGCCATGGATAAACAGGCAGGATTTACTGTACGTTTGGGTGACAGAAATCAAAGCCTTAGTGGAATCCAAAAAGCTTTTTCTAGTTTGTAAAGTTGCTGAAGCGTAAAAGTTAAATAGTCGTGGTGAACTGAAGTGTCTGCACTCCTTGAGCTTTTCCACATTCTGTCATTCTATACAACACAATGCTCAGATTCACAGGATTAACACTTTCATTGTACAAGGAATGATTCTATTGTCTCTGGTCACACAAAGAATAATTATTATACTTTTGATTTATTGAATAATAAAGAAACAGACTTGAACTCAAGCTACAGAAAGGGAATTCTCAAAGGACTGGATAAAAACTAAACTGTGTCTAAGCTGTCTCTCATTCAGTGGAAAGGTAAACTCAGCTCAATTTAAACTTTCTATATGTCTGACTGGAAGCTGAAGGGAACTTAGGAAAAGAAGAATGAACTCTGAGTTAGCCGCCTGGCCTTCCTGGTGAGTTTGGACGGTCGGTGCAGTTCCCACAGTCCCATCTGACTTCAGGATATGAATCTACTTTGATTTAAACCATTCTATTGTAGCTCTGGCTGCATGTTTATGGTTGCTGTCCAGCAGAAAACATCTACCCCAGTGTTAGTGTTTTACAGCCTTAGATTTTCTTCCTCGATTGCCCTTCACCAAAATAGTGAGGCATCCCACAGTTTTCATCAGATTTTTATTCTGCAAGAAGTGTTTTAAATCATGTACCATTTTTCTTCCACAGTTTGACCTACTTTATCTAGCACATAAAACCCCAATAAATGAGAATGCAGTTAAAGTTGGGTTTGTTGGTGGTTTTACCGCCTGACCAGGTAATCAGGAAGACGTTCAAATACTAGAGAAATGTTACAAAATAAATACAATTTGAGCAATGCTATATTTAGCACTAATCTAATGCATAAAAACTGTCAGAACAATTTATCCTTTCAACTGAATAAAAAATCAAAAACAGCAGAAGTTTGAGTTTTAACAACTTGTGTGCAAATCTTATTGTTAGAGAAACGTTTGAGTAGAATTAAAAATGTCTTTTTATGCAGCGCTCAGCTTGTTTAAAAAAAGAAAAAGAATATAAGATATATATATACAAAGCAATGATTATTTGCAAGATTTTCAGAAAATTATGTATTCTTTATTTGATTGGTAATAGGGGCATTTTAAAATAAAAGACAGTACATCTAGGGGGAGTTTTAGAGCTCCATAATGTCACTAAACATTTTGGTTTCTTTTGTCACTGTTTCAGCTGCTTCTCTGCCAGCTTCCCTGTATAAATCACAGGTTGAGGTTTTTTAATGTATGCCACAGCCTCGCCTTGGGACTGCCAGGCTTCATGAGCAGTGAGATGACGATGCCTTAGAGGAAGAGGATCACACTGTCTCACTCTTTAAACATCCTCATTAGCAGCTTTAAGCTGCACAACACTTTAGAGCCAGCAGCTGCATTTAGCTATGAACTTCTGCTTAACTTGGTCTGATTTAAATAGGCCCACTTAGGACTAATCTATATAATCAGCCATTACATCTCCGTGTCTCATTCAGCACCAAAATGTCAATGTGAGCATTAGTCAAAGATGAGTACTCAGGAAAGGTGTTTCATTTCAAAATATTGCATTAATCTAGTTGGGCTTGTGAGACAGAGCTGCAGCAGCAGAGAGAGTTGCAGCACCACTCAACCGGAGCTGGACTGGGTCAAACCTTTTGGCTTGTACTGTGTAGGAAACCATTGATTTTATGCCCAGCAGTATTTAATGGGTATTAGCTTGAATATAAGTTTGTATTAATTTGTCATGTAAACATAAACATCGACTGAAACCAAATGATTCAGCAAAGATCTGAATCTATGTTGCATTATTGAATAATTGAGTGATTTTTCTGCTTATTTTCTTTATGAAACATAAAACATTCATTATGAAACCTCCTCTAAATGCTCCTCTAAATGTTGTGGACCTCTTCATGCACACGCACATGCAAGCTCTGACAGTGTACGCTGACCTGACAGAACATTGGACCCCCCTAGCTCCGCCCCTGGTGTAAAATAGTTTTAATTTCAGTATTAAAGCCATGATGTTGAACCACTAACCATCGAGCTAATATTTGTGAAACAGTACCTTGTAAGCTGGGATTTGTCTCTTATTGTTTTTTGTGAGTCCGCAGTACTATCCGCTGATACACTGCAAATGTTGTAAATCCTTATTTACTTTTAAAAACTGACATACATTAGGAAGCAGCTTTATTTTTCCATGTGACTCTCTCCTTTCTTCTTTGACAATGATAGATTTTTTTTTTCTTTTACAATTTTCTCAGTCTCTGTTTAAAAGCTCACAATAAATTTGGAAAACTAACCCATAAATCGCAAATATGAACCATACAGTCTGCTAAATGTTCTGAGGCAGCAGCCTTTAAAAATATCTCAAATTTAACAGGCGTGTAAAAGTCAGAGTGACAGGAGCTCCTGTCATGAGCCATATTTTCTGCTTGTGCTATTTGACAGCATCCACAGAGCTAAGCTAGGAGCTAAAGCACTCCAATCATAAATGCCTTAATCAGCACGACATTTTATGATGTGTTATGCGAGTTGCCTTCCCTTCATCTATAATTACATCATTTAAAAAACAAGTTTAGAATGCCAAGCTGTCGTTTATCTGATTCCTAATAGTTAAGCTATTTGGAAAGAGTATTTTCACTGCACTAATATTTTATTAGCAGTTCCTAATAATGGTAAGTATTTCTTGGTTCATGGTCTTTAAAGGGAAATTCCCCAAAAGTTTGTGTCTTTGTAATTCAATGAATCCATCTCCCCTCAGATCAGGTGTTGCACTGCATGAGAAACATTGTCAACTTAAACATAATGATTTATATGCTGCCTTACTGCAAATATCCAAATTAATCATTCACTGTGAGGGCTTCCAAATTATTTTTGCACACTTAGGAGTCAGTTCTGGGCAATGACCTGTTAAAGAAAAAGTACCTGCTCCTTAAATTGCACTGTCTGCTCAGTAAAGGTCTGTAAAGCAGTGCTTGTGACGAAATGGCCATGCATGGCTGGCTTGGCAGCGAGAAGGGGAGCTACGGTTCACTTCTACCACATTTGGACCTGCTGAGCACCGCAAATATTTGAAATGTCAATCTGATAATGTCACCAGGCCCCGGAAAGCAGACTCTGCACTAAAGGCGACTCCGGTGTGTGAATCTGAACTGCCCTGTTCCCCACATTCCCTATTCTTTTCTGTAGATGCATCGGGACACCTTACAAGCAGCAAGCAGGCAGTGAAGTTACCATAGTGCACAGGACATGTGAAAAACTACATAATGCTTTTTATAGAGGCTTTCATAAGCTGTGGTGTAAAACAACAAAATGATATGAAGTGAATATCCAAAGAACATTCTTTTTTGCTCACTGAAAATAAACACTATTTCTTGTTTCAGACTGAAAAGTCAGTTTGTCCAGCTGTAAATCCCACACCTGTGAGCAGTACTGAAGAAGCAATTCAACATTTGAACATGTTTTAGTTGTTGGCAACCAGAGATTGTGTTAGACTTTTTTGTTGTCTGCCATTTCAACTGACAGCATAAAAAAAACTGTCAATTTTTAAATGAAATTGACATACTGTAGGCTAGTTTAATTTTTATGCAGTTTAATTAATATTCAACAAGTTGATCAGAGAATCCAGATTCCATCATGCATGGAGCAGATGAACACATTCCACTTCCCCACATGAGTCACATGATCAACCGTTGAATGTTGCCTTTAGCAAAAACCATGAAGAAGTCAGGAAGTAGTAAGAGGACGATGGTTTGTTTTGTTTTGTTTTTGATTAATGTGAAGCTCCACCGGATCTCTCACAGCATCACAGTTCATACAAAGTTTTGTCATTCCAATGTGTTGTATCATAACTCTTCTGTAGAATCGACAACTACAATTTCCCCAAAGCGGCAAGTAGGTGGGGCTTATTGCTCTAACCCCTGAATGTTAAGCACATCTCCATTGTCACTACATTCAGATGATGTATTCTTTAGTATATGCTGCAATTTGTTGGAAGTTTTCTATCTGTTCAACATTGAAACAAACCCCAATATTGTGAGTATCTATAAATACTCCGTAGACAGAGCTTGTTCAGCTGTACCACCAACATTTTTGACTCCACTCTCCCAAAAGACAGTTACCATGTCGCAGACATCTCCCGATTGAGTGTTGATAGTAGCAGAATGTGATATAGCAAACCGGCAGACATGCTGACTGCAGCAGCCTGAACACCCAGTCAGTGTCTGAGGATTTCTGCCATGATTGCATCTATGGAAATAATGCTGTTTCTAGAATCAGTACAAATGTTAATGTGTGCCATCCTGCATGCGGAGAGTGGAGTAATCCATCACTTTGTCTATTCAGCTGAAACAAACTGGATTGGCGCGTGTGTTCTCTCATACTGGGTCTTTTCCCTTCAATGTGCTCTGATCAGAGCTGAGGAAAAGTCCACATAAAATACTTGGATGTGCAGAGAAAGTGTGTGACATGCTTCTTATTGCAGCTTTAATATAAAGAGTTGTCTATGTCGGGTGTGTGTTATGATGAGGCTCATTATGAAACCTCTTATCCTTGAATGTAGGTGACAAGATAGCAAACTTTGATACTTCCATGATTGATTTCTAGCTGAAAATGAGTGGCACAAGTCATTCAGTTTCTCTTGAACATCCTCAACAGCCTGTCCGTACATACAGCCTTCTCTATCCCTGTGAGCCACTTAATGATAATGGTGACAGACATGTTAATCTTCCAGCTGCAGGATGTGGGAGAACCCAACACAGTCACAGATAAAAGAGAGATATCGGGCTCCCTTTTCATTCAGTGCATCATATCTGCCCTCTGACAGTGATGTGAACCACTGAGGCACAATAAGTTTCCCTCAGGCTCATTTCCCCTTTTCATTCATCTACTTAATAGAGACAAAAAAAATGGGACAGCAGGAGAGAGAACGAGAAAGAGAGAGAGAAGAGAGACACATCTGTTCATTCAAATGCATAAAGCCCGACACGGTGGAAGAGGAAAGACCAAACTCCAACTTGAGCATACTGAGCATCACACATAAATTAGTTCATCCCACACAGCCAATCAAAAGCAAAAGACTTATTTCAGAAATATCCTGTCAAATAATATCATGACTACTTACACATTACTGAGCAAATGTCCCTGTCTCACATGGTGTCAGCAGTTTACATTTTAGCTCTAAAGTGCCCAAATTTATTCAAGGTAGAAAAGTAACAAACTAATTGTTTTTGTCTCTACGTGGTATCGTTGTGCTGATGTCCTGCAAAAATATATATCAAAAAATCTAAAACTTTGATGTGTCTTTTGTTATGTGGCCAGTGGGAAAGCAGCACAAACCAAGCAAAAACATTAGACTTTTTTATTAAATTTGAAGAATGGCATAGCTTAACTATGAAATGTTACACTTGTTATGAATATGCTTCCATCCATGGAAAGATGATAAACAATGTGGTGGAAGCTCATAAGATCTTAAAAATTACATTCAAAGCTTCATCTGCTGCATTTACTAATATACTAATGTACTTATGATGGGCTATTCTGTGTGCACTGTCCCAAATTCTGCTAATGAGATCCACTGTCTAATTGGGCCTGTTTTAATCAACAAAGCCACAGTCGGCCTGCTCTGGTCTTTGGTGACACTTTGGTGACGCCTGTAGCTGCTTCAGTGTTTCAGCTCTTTGCACCGGCCAGCTGTTACTCACCTGTTGAACATTCCAGGAATCACCAACTATTCATGCTGGGGAGTTTGGTTTTCTCAATCAGTGATATATATATAGTGCTTTAGACTTAAATGAGATTTCTTTCTTGGAATAAGGCTTTATTATTGCACATTTCTGGTGTTGCTATATGAAGAAATATACACCATATTTTGGAAGGAAATTTGAATCAGTCAAAACTAAATAACATACTCCAAGTTGTTCATAAAATGAATCTGGGTTCTCAATATTCACAATTTGTTCGGAACTGTGACATCATTTTAATTGTTCTGTTTTTATCTAGTTTTTACTATTCTTACCTTTATTAATTTTAGTTTAATCAACAATGTGAATTCTGATTCCCAACACTGTTGAAATCTTGCAGCACTCAGGTAATTTCAGACTAACACAGAACAGTCCACATGCCTGGATGCTCTTCTGGTTGTGGTTGTCTAATGTCGGTTTGTCCTGTGGGAGGAGGCTGGGTCCACATTAGATTCATGTGGACGGAGCGGCCAGCGTCAGCCGGCGGCAGCGTGGGTCTCCTGGGCGGCTGCTGCTCACACAGAGCACACAAAGGCGGCTGCTGTGATTGGATTCAGATCAGGTGTCTCAGAAAGGCTGAGCTCAATGACAATGAGGGTTTCCTCAGAGACCGCGGCCGTGTGGATCCATCGCTTCCTGCAGCCGGCTGAGTTTACCCAGCAGCAGCCAGACAGTAGGGCTCTCTCTCTGATGTGGCCTCGTGGCCCCCCGGGTCCAGGGCCTGCCGTCACAGCCACCTCTTTGTTTAAATGTGACATGCCAAAAAGCTGAACAATATTTCTTTCATTCATGGTGTTTTTTGTTGTTTGTATTTCCCACCTAACAGAAAGGTCTGGCCCACATCAGGTCACCACTGCTGGCACGGCAACCAGTGTTTCAACCAGAACTGAGCCAGTTCTGCCAATGATGGCACAGATTTTATTATGGCATACCACAAGTGGCCTGATAATGGTTTGGTCTATGTGACCCGAATATGTATATAGGTTGATTGTGGCCGAACTCATATTGCCCATGCTATGCATGTACTTGTTGTGAACCTCAAATAATGAATTCATGCTTTTTCTCCCTACATTCAGTGATGTTATTCTTACTTTTGATCAGTCTGCCCACCTGTTCACACCCGGGTATGTCCAGATCTTCCTTTTTTGTTGGTCATTCTTTTCACTGACCAACATCCAATATTCAGTACAATTTTGAAATTAAATGCAAAATTAAATCAAAACCAAACGTGAATAAATTTGTTCATGCGATAAGTCATTAAAAATCCTAGGACTCCGTCTTCCTCCTACCACTTCCTGTCATCTTCGTTGGTGTTTTTATTTTTGCCAGTAACATTGCCAGTAGTTTTACCAAAAGTTCAACAACAGCCAAAAAGACCCCGTCTTATTTATGTAGTAAATGGAACTTGTTGTTGTTTGGTGTAAAACTGATGTAAAAGTAATCAGTCTCAGATCAGAGTCTGAGTTTAATACATAAATCTGACCGCTGAAGCTGACAGATTCACAGCTACAAACAGCTTCTTCTCTGTCTAGTGTCCATATTCATCATCAGAAGTCTCGTCACTCCTCCAAAGCCCCAGCTTTGTTACTTTAGTTGATATGGAGATATTTTGAAGTATCTGAAACAACAAAAGTGATTAAATACAAAAAAAATCTGATTGAACAGTGTGTTTTGTTGTTACATTTGTATTTTGGCCCAGACATAGAATGGTCAGAAAACGTCATTTCAGTCGTATCATGTCCTCAGCACAGATGATGCTGAGAAAAAGTCCAGCTAACACCACACTTCCAATCTAATCAGCAGACTGACTGCTAGAGAAGGGGACAGATGTGGAAGTAATCATGGTCTGCTTGCGTTGGCAAAGCTTACCTTGAAAGTAAACTCTGCAGCCATCATCACTTTGCAGAAAGATGAGCCCACATGAAAGGGGAGGGCTGCGCCAAAAGGAAGAGTTTACTAGATCAAGAGAGAAGTTTAGTTGAAACATCTGAGTGAGCTCCTTCTAAACCCAGAGAAGGAGCTCATTAAACTGTTCTGATGCGTTTGCATTTGAAGTGACAAAAACAACATTTTATGTTGCTCAGCTTCAACCTAAATAAAAAGCCTGAAAACTATTCCACATCTAAGATCAGAGGGACATCGGAAATAAAATCTTTCTAAAGGCCGCGACTCATAAAGCATAAAATGAATATTCTACAAAGTCATGACATATGTTATTATCCTCATTCAAGTCAAGGCATAAAACCCTGCAGCCTGTTGTGCTGTTAGCGTCCACAGTATGTCAAGTCATGTTGCATATTATTTTACTGCAGCACAATGTTCTGGCATGTTGTGTCATTTTTTTATACTATGTAATGTGACAGGATGGCACGATGCCCTGCAGCTTAATCCTAATTCTGACCACTCAGTGTCCTCTAACCAACGCCAAAAGACAAATCAAACAACATGCAGAAGTTTATCTGAAGTTATGTTCTGTTTGTTCTTATTTCTGTATATCTATATTGTTTAAAGTGTTTATGATTCACACTGTGTGCTCACAAATCCCTGGAAGAATCAACTTTACTTGTTGGGCAAAACAAAAAAAGTTTATTCAAAGTTTTACTAAATGCCACTTTTTTAATGACTCAAAACTTGTGTTTTTATGGTCATAAATTAAAAAAAGGAAAAATGCATAGTGCAAAATGTTCATACAAATAACTTATGTACAGAAGGGTTGAGTGCATTCACTCATGATGGACATGGATGTAATTTAAACTTAGTGGTGGAATATATACATACAACAAATTCAGGGATTTTATTTGAAAATGTCTTGGATATAAACACAGCCAATCACCTGTGGGATTGACAGCGCTAAGACCCTCCCCTTAGCTCTGATTGGCTGTTTCTGACTGATCGGTGTACAGAGGAGTTAGATTTTTTTTATTATCTGTCTCATAATATACTGTTGCAACACTGCCAGTTTTTTTAAAAATATGTTAAAAAAACAAAACGAAACCCTTTTTTGAATAAACGTCATCTATACTGCATAATTTTTACATGGTATTATGTGTCAATTCAACATGATTCATTGTTTGCTTCCACTGATAGCTTGTTTGTTGTGAAGCTGGGATCTCTAGTCAGAATGTGCCCAGGGTCAGAGGTCATCAGGATTCATCCATGGAGTATAAAAGATTTACAAAAAGTTTTCAAAACATTTTAAACTCACAGAGCAAAGTCTCTACCTGCACAAGGTTCAGGTTCTTCATCTTTGTGAAACCTCTGTCACAGAGGATTCATATCTTTGTTTCATGATCATGAGTTGTTGTTTTTTTGTTGTTTTTTTTTGCTTTCTTGGATTACAGCACAATGTAAGCTTTTATTGTGGAAAGAAAACCACACTGGTTGTTTACAGGTGCCGCCTCCCGCCTCCTCTCCACTCATACACACAAACAGAGCCGCTTTTAACGTGTCATAATATTTAGACCCGAGTTAGAGGAGATGTCAGCTGCGTGTTTCTGGACCTGCGCTTGCTGGGATTTATGGGCCATTTCATGCTCCCATTTCCTTTAGTAGGTAATACACGTCACTTTTATAACACCGCTGAAGTTGAAGTGTGGAGGTGAAATGTTAAGTGATGCTTCAGCGATATGCAAAAAGAAGAGATTGGTTTAGGCTTTAAGTGGATAATCCAGCACTCATCCAGCCTCCAGCCGGTGCCCGGCTCCAACAGAGCAGATCTGTGTCCTTGATGAGCCCTTGCAGTGGACAACTTTCCACAGAACTGGAAAATGAACATTTGGAAAATGAAGTCATTTTCCAAATGGATTTCATTTCTTATTTGCATCCTGAAGTAAATTTGTCTATTATCTCTTGTTAAACAATAGTTCTATGTGTTATGACCAAACGTTAGCAATTGGGTAAATTTCAAAACTTCAACAGAGTCCAAGCCTCCAGAAAGCAATCATTTTTCAACAGCTGGCAACAGCCATAAAAATGCAACCTTTAAGACAGCATTGTACAAGTTAAATATCTGTATTCAAGAGTATTTTGCATAGAAACATCAGTATTTCTGCATTACAAAAGTGCAGTGAGAGTGTGCGTGAGAGGTGTGTGTATGTGTAGAAAGGCAAAAGAGAGTTATAATAACCACTCGTCCTTTAAATTCAACCATAAACTTTTAATTAATCAGATGGACTTGCGTGGCTCAAGTAGTAGCTGCATTATGAGCAGTAGCAGAGGAGGTGTTGGGGTCATGGTAGTGTCTGCCAGGAGACGCTGCTCTGTGGAGGTTTTCTGCTGGATCATGAACTGCTAACCTGGCAAAACACTCCTGACCTCTGACTCAGACCGCGTGGAAACATGGCTGCTCTGCAGACTTTCAAACCATTTAAACTTGCTGACTTCCATCATTTTCTGCGGGATGCCAGGAAAGGTATCCATGAATCAATTCAATTAAAAGAAACATATCTGTCATGTTCATTTAATAGCACATAGTGTTCAGCGTGGGGGCTGTAACATGGATTGATGGAGCTGAAAGATATTCTGGCAGATTAATAGCGTTTAGTTTGATTTCATTACTCTGGATCAGGGTCCAGAGGCCCAGAAGATGTGGAAACAGCAGCCAATGAGAGTGTCTATGGCAACAGTTAGCCTCCTTTAAAGCTCTGGCCTAATGCAGGCTCGAGCTTGCATTAGGCCAGTGTGCATGAATGAAAGAGAATTAACGTTAAAATGACACTTTTTAAACCTGCTTTGTTATCCAACCACTGTAACCTGTTGTCATCTGTTGATAGCATGCTGAATTCAAACTAACCTTTGACCCAGAACACTTGCCAAACAAGTGACTTTTTATTTTCTGTGATATTTAGAAGAAACTTTGCATTTATTTACTTCTTTTATTCATCTTTCCAAGACACCCAGAATGAAAAACCATACATAGTTCCAAAGCCACATTCTCAGTTGATAATGGAGTCTCTACTCAGTGAAACAAAATCAAAATGAGGAGTCCTGGTCAGATACCTGCTGAATTTCAATGTAAAGGTCAAGCAGGACCACTACGGGACGCTCCTCGGGATGACGTAGCACCTTATCCTCTCCAGTATTTTCATAAAATTTGCTTTGCTGTTTCCTTCTTAAGTGCCTTAAATCTTTGTGGTATAAATCCAAAAAGTTGTTAGAAACATTCCTCAGAGAATCTGGTTCAGCGTGACACGATAGCATCCAAGAGCTGCTGCTAATTTGTCGGCTGGACATGGATGATGAAAATCTAAAGTTCCACCACATCCCAAAGGTTTACTGTTAGCTAAAGATGCAATGAATTTACTATAATGTCCAAGAAACAATGATCAGATCTTTGAGTTGGTGAATTAGTCATAAACAGATGGGTACAATGTGGCCATAAAAGGATGGAGATGGTCCGCCACAGCACTCAGGTAGGCTGTGGGATCACACCATCAGTTCCCGAAATCACACCCAGGGTTTTCTCCAGAGAAAAGGAGGGCAGGGATACAAAGTAAGAATGGGATGAAGTGATTGGTTAGGTTTGGCTGACAGGACGAGGGAAGGAGAACGCTTGGAGAGGCCAGAACAGACATTGTGGGTAGGGTTGGGAACCCCGTCTGTTAACTGTTAACTGTTTGCAGTTCTAGTTTACATTTGATGTTTTTTGTTGTTTAGACACAATTTTGAGAGGCACTGAGGAATCCATGATGGCTGCTGGATTTATTTCTCACTTTTTCTGACTTCCATGCATTATTTAACAGAGCAATGTAAAATCACATGGTGCAAACTTTACTAATACATTGCTGAGGAAAACAACTGCAGTCCTAACCTGTCCCCTCTGATGTTGCCAGTCAGTAAACAGTCTTCTCTCTTTCAGATACCTTACATAGTACATCATTTATTAAATACTGTAATAAGGAATGGTCGTATTATAAAGCGGCAAGGAGCATTAAAAGCTTTCATGTAGTCATCAGCTTGTTGTTCAAGTTGAAAACGTTTCCTATTTTAATGAAGAGTCTGACTTAGTAAAAACGTCTCTTGGTTTTTTTTTACTGCAATGATCGACAGTTGCCTTCTGAACTTTTTCCATCACGACCTTGTGAAATTTCAATTTACAGGATAAGCCTCTGTCAAGAAGTTCTACTAACAAGATCCTCTGAGGATGCTGTCAAATATTTTATTATGTTTAGTTGAAGTGCTTTCTCTCAGAGACAGGATTTGCTTGAGTGAGAAACGTGTTTCAAAACTGTGAAAGGCATTTCCTTATGTGTATAAGGCCCAAAATCTAACCACAAACTCTACCCTGCCACTACTTTTTTCCTCATTCTTTGTATTTGGGATGATGTAGCTGGAGTTTTGAATGAACCCTGGAGAACTTTTTTACATTTGGAAGGTCATTCTGCCATCGGATTGAGGTGTTTGGGAGCCGGGGAGATTCTAGATGTTTGGGACATCGACCTTCAACACTGAACTTTGAGACTTCTGTCTTAGACAAAGGCAACAAACCAGGTGAGTAGTTTTATACATACATGATGATAGTGACTTAAACACAGTAATTTCATCCAATCATTCATAGATCTGTGATCAACAGTCAACCAGTTCCTACTGGAAATGTCAGCCACATCAAAGTTATTGCATTTCTATATTGTCTCTGCATTGTTTCCTCCTGTTTATGACATCAGACTCAAAAATATTCAAAAGAGCAATAAATGTAGGAAAGTAACTACAAGTCAAAGAATGTGTTTTAAACTGTGATCATGAGGCTTTAGAATTTGTTAAGGATGCAGAGTAGTGCGGCCATGTTTGGAGCATCGTGCCGTGCTCTTGGAAGTCCACTTTCCACTTTTGAAGAATTACAGTCATCTAACAATGTTAGAAGAAAATACGACTGTTGTGAAGAGCAACACATCCTGTCGGTAAGAATCCATCTCTCTTTACAGTGGCCTTGTACTGGATACTAAGAAGTCACACTTTAGCCGGGCAAACCCAGACATGACCTCATAAAAAATGACCACATAGACCTTGTGTGGTCCATCTTTTATATCTACAGTCTGAGGATCCATATATTCATCCCCTTAATCAGTCAAAAGTGTCTGATTTATCATTTTTCAATCTAAGGAAGAGAACTGAACGAAGAATGAAGCCAATTCCTGAGTTATGGAGCTTGCAGCTGAACCTCCGCATTTAAACTGGATGTGACCTTTGTTTGTCACAAACAGCTAATCATTTTACTGTCCACCTATAAACAATGCCTTAGGCATGTAAAGCACATGATTTACTTGTTCTGTTCAGTTGAATACATGCCGTATATAGAAATGTGTTTTTCTTTGTGCCTGATGTTAACCAGGCTGAGCATTGGCTGTTATAACAGAAAAATGCCAGTTTAGTCGTTGCTATGCTTCCAGTTGCTGTTCTGATGTATAACCAAAGCTTAAAATCACCGCCTGGTTGCTTCGTCATTCAGGATTTAATTTGCTAAATTATATCTGCCTATTAAATATTAATAAGACTCATTCACCTCTAGCAACAGATATGTTTGTGAGTCCAAGCTCAACCATTCAAAAGATTAAATGGAAAAAAGTGAAGTTAGAGGTGAATTTGTTGAGAATTCTCAACCAACATGGTTTCTACGGGACAGGAGTCAGACAGAGCTTCTGTTTTTACGTTCTGTGTAAGAAACTCAGACTTGTGTGATATTCTTGCAGCATTTCATTTCTAATCACAGACTCAGTGGCCCACAATGAGACTGAGAGGAAGAACCAGCAGTGTTTTCAGTCTGAAGCAGCTCGATGAGATCCCTCACCATCTCCTCCCTTTAGTGACCCACCATACAGAATGTTGGGGGATTGCTCCTCTCATGCATCACTGCTAAACATGGAGCTTAAACTGGCCGACCTGTTCATCTCAATACTCCCAGCAGTCTGAACAATGGCAGTTAGTTTCCTCCAAAATTGTCTCATATTAGAGCCCATCTGTCTTCATTGGACCTGCAGGATGGATCCTCAGCATGCCAAGACAGGACTGAGACTTCAGCCATCTAGCTTGATCTGTCAGCGGAAGAGACTTTCAGTCACTGGATATTATAACTGGTTACCAAGGACAAAGTCTCTCCCATGGCCTTTATGCCTCTGAAGTCATGTATGAGAGATTGCTGTAAACCTCCGAGGTCCAGCTTGACCTCAATGGTTTTCTTTTAAAAGGGTGCAATGACAGGAAACACCAGTTGAATTCAACAATCCAGAGACACAGAGGAAGTGAAACAGGAAGAAAAAACAACATTCATGTTAGCATCTCTTCAGTAGCCAACGCAAGCAAGGCAGCTTCCAAGTTTTACTTTGAACTGACATCAAATGCGTTACTTCAATTGGATTAATCCTGTAAGGCAGAAACTGGGTTTTTATAATCAGTTGTCATTTACATGTTACAGTTACAATCAAATTAAACAATTCATCTGGGCTTTGGTTCACCCTTTCATTAGATTTCTTCTGTCTAAATGACCCTGTCCCAGTAGTGTATTATCTGCCTTCTTCTATTCTCCTCTTTCCCTCAGGCTGCCTGCTCGGTCTTTTCTCAGCTGCACCTGTTACCAATCACCCACCTGCTCCCCGTCTGGTAGTTGCTATAACGCATTGCTAAATTCTCCTGGTTTGCTGTTTCCTCATTTCCTGCTCATGTTGTCTGATGGTTCCTGTTTCCCTCCAAGGTCTCCTCAAAGTCTTTTTATTGCTTTTTGTTAAAGCTTTAGTCCTGCCTCTGACTATGCATCCACTTGAGTCCTACTTCAACTACAGTCTCACGTGACTCAACCAGCATAAATTGAATCTTTTATTGTTTGAAGATGCAAAGAATCAACAGATTAAAACCCAAGAGGAAAGGTCCTGAATGAATTCTTTGTTCTTGTCCGTGGCTGTAAATTGATTTCGTGGTGTCCAGGCGAGTGCGTGATTTTGAAATAATGGCTGGTAGATAGAGAGGATTTCATTTGTGAGCTCCTCTCATCCAGATGAAGGCCAAGGAGGGTCACAGTTCCCCCACAAAGAGGCCCTGCCAAATGACGCGCTCTTCCCATAAGAGGGAAAGACGGAGAAGGTAATTTCATACTTGTTTATACCCCACATTTCCTGGCTCTCCTCACATCACAGCAAATTGATTTCACTCCTCATATTGCACCGATCCTCCAGTTTCATCCACTCGATCCTGAAATTAATCATGGTAATGTCTCCTCTAAGTGAAAAGACAATTAATTTCCACTGCCACACTGCTCAAACTAATAACGGGGTACAAGTATGGAGAAAATTGGAAATCATTACTAAGCGAACATTATCTTTATTATTTGTAGCCAGTTTTGAGCAGAAATGAAGAGGCAGCAGTGGAGGCAGAGATGTTGAAGTGTGTCTGACTTTTAGTGAGGTCCTGGAGAAGGCATTAAAAAGGCAAGAGGCCATTGATTCCTGACAAACAGTAGAAAGAGGAGAGATGGGGAAGAAAAAGCTCCAACAACTTTCTTTTAAAAAAAGCCCAACCATCCATGCATATTATTAAAGTCATTGAGCTGAAATCCCTCACTGAAAGACACGGGACAGGGGAAAAAAAGGATCAGGACACCAAACTCACAAAGTCGTAACTTATTAATGTGTATTTGACTTCCATAAATCAAAATGACAACCAAAGGAAATCCTTATTTATGACCTAAAGCAATATCTGTCTAGTCACACGCTGAGCTCCTGCTGCTGCTGGTGGCAAACAGCCTTTCATCTGTTATTTCTGTCATCTATATCATTTCCCCCCCCACATTTTACTTTACTTAAGTTTAACTTACAAGTACATTTTCAGCATGATATAGGAGCTTGTTTTAAGTAAACAATTCTTGAATAAAGAAAATAAAAGACCTACTGTTTCAATTGGCAGATTTTTTTTCACTAAAAACGAAACATTTTTGCCATGTAATGAGTAAAATAATCTGCCAGAAAAACTTTTCAATCTATTCTCAGTGATTATTAACTTAAAATAAGCTCCTGTGTTTTGCTAAAAGTTACTTGTAAGTTAGTTTTGTCTTACTCAACCATGACTAAGATATATTCACTAGAAAACAAACAAAAAATACTTGGTAAGATTTTGAGTTTTTGCAGTGCAACCAACACGACTTGAAAACTAACCATCTAACCACATCATAACTGGAAATTGTGCTTTAAGATCTCCTCTGATGTAGAGAAGATTTCCTGTTTCCTTATTAAAGGCTGATAGATTTGTCAGATTGACTCCACCAGCATGTTTGAACGAACACAAGGGGCAATTAAAGGTTCTGGGCAGCGTGAGACGAATGGCTGTCAGAGGATAATACTGGATTTCTCCATCTAGTGAACAAACAAGCTGCGGTCCTCATCTATTCCACCTTACACCTGGATACAAACCACATTTCATGAAGCATGGCCACATAGCAGCTCATATTATATGTCATATAGTCTTTCTGGTTCAGACTCATCATTTGTACCCATATATAGACATATATACTGTGTGGCAGTGAATACAGCTTCGTCTCATTTTATTGATTTGTTCTCCTGAAAGATGTGTACAAAGGTTTTCTGAAGGTAACTATGTGGGCCTGATCCTGGTCAGTATCTCTGAGTAATTATTGCCATAAGAACCAGAACTTGTGAGAGATGCTTATGCACACTGAAGTGGAGCTAAGAACACACGTATTTTATTCTAAGCATGAATCATCAGGAGAGCTGAGGGCAAACAATCCATTTCCTCAACAACCTGTAACACTGCATCTTTTATGAAACAGCTTTTGTTTTCAATGCAGTAAATATTTATGGTAGAAAGCGACGATGTTCAAATTATTTTCAGATTACTTTGCTTATAGAAGTTGTTGTTTCTCAGAGGACCAGTGATGCATTCAATACTTCAAAATATTACAGAATCAACTTGAATCCAAATGGCTCACCCAGACATTTTAATCATGTTGATTAAAAAAACATGAACTCAGAGTGTCTCTGATGCACTGCAATGTCACTGATGGGCTGAACATTAGTTAGTGGACCTGTGGTATGCAGAGTGTAGGAAAGCATAGTAATGGCAGCTAAATGGCTTCTGTGTTTGTTCTTGGATTGAGGTTCCATTTATTTCCTGCTTCTTTTGTAGAAAATCTTCCTTCTCTCATTGGGTAATATCTGAGGTTTGGTCAGACAGTCCCTCTTGCTTAGAGAGGATACTAGCAGAGAGAAATGAGCCGTAAGTATCTTAATAGCAGCCAAGATGAGAGTTGAGTTCATTATCTGGATCTTAAGGACGGGGGCTGCAGTGCGGTCATTATGAACTCCTGTCTTAGAAAACACTGAACAAGAGAAGACACTATCCCACCAATAACTGAGCAACACTCAGTCAGTGTTACTGTGCTCCTGATATTTGGGATTCGTGTGAACATCTGCAGCCTCAGAGTCTTTTCTGTTCTTGAACCACAATTTGTGAAAATCAATAAAATAAAGGTTCTGTAATAAGGGAGAGTTGTTTTTGTCAGTCTTGTTGACGCCCAGATCAATGACCCGGTTTTCTGTTTTAACACATCTATTTTTCGTAATTAGATCAATGAAGGAGGTTTTGTATTCCTCATTTCCTAAGACTTGAAAACAAAAAAACATAAAAAATTGTTAATCATCTCAAAATGATCAACATGGCAACATTTCTAGAAATTTGCAAATTCATATCCAAAGTTATGCAAAATTAAAATGCAAAAGAAAAAAACAAGCTCTATGCCTCCCAGACTTCATGTCAACCTATTTTGTTTGCACCGTCACTCAACTGTGAACAGACGAGTACATGGAGATGTCTGTAATGTCTGTATGCTATAAAAACAGCTAAAGATTCTCAAGTTAAGTTAGAGTTTAAACTTCAGTGTTTTGAGTATCTTTAGATGTGACTTAGGAACTGAGGCCAGCTAAAGTTACACAGCATTTTGTATTTACACTGATCATTTAAAGACCATCACACAAAGCCACATTCATCCAGCAAACACACACATTCATGTTTAACATCAGCAGGCCTGAAAAGAATAGAATAGATCTATAACTATTACTCTTCAGTGGGGAAATTCAGGTGAAACAGCAGCAAAGTGAATGGAAGCATCCAGATTCACTGAAACAATGAAAACATGCAGCAAGAATAGAAGACTGAAAGATAACACTGAACAGTTATTAATAGTAGTGTTAAAATGTACAATTTAGTAAAGTCATTTAAAAAATAGACTCAATTTGCTTTTTATATTTGTACATAAAAAAACAAGAACAGACTACCAACAGGAAATAGAAAGTTTGCAGCTGCTTGATGGTGTCCCAAGTGGAGAACTGTTGTGACAGCAGTGACTATCCAAGTATTTCTTTTAAGCATGAAATTTATTGGTTGAAACCTGTGAGCAGCCAAACACAGCCTGTGTGTCAATCAGCTGTCTACTCAGTGAACTTGTTTAAAAAAATCACGTTTGTTTACAATTTCAAAACCACTGAAACTGCTATTAGCAACATGAAGTGGTTTCTTCATGATCTCAATGACTAAATTTGGCAAAAGAAGAAAAATCACCATGATCTCATAAATTGATTACTTGTATCTTTCTCCTCAGTCTCTGCTCTGGTGACTGGTTCTTGATTTTGCCGTAGCACTACAGAAATGTTACTCAAACCAACAGCTTGAAATTCCAGACAGGAGTATTTCTTCTAATGTAGTTGGATGAACGATAAATGAGACATAAAAGCTAAATGTTTTGGTCATCAGGATACTACTGGACACTCTCTGAGTGGACGTCTAAGGACGCCGCTCTTCACATGGCTGAGGGCAGACAGAGTGATCACTGGGCGTGAATGTCATGTATGAGAGATCAATGGAGTGACAGGAGCCAGCAGACAAGTCCAACATGAATATTTATGTCCTTGCCCTTCTCTGTGTCTGTGGGGGCCAAAGCTCACCCTTTTCACTTTCAGTTTGACATGTACAGATCACTCTGTGTGCAGATGCCACTGTGTTTCCTGACAAGCAAAACTGACTGCTGTTTACATGCTCAGCTAATGAATCAGAGATCACTTTCTGTATGAGCTGGGATTTAATCTCCAGCAGTCATTAGGCAATAGGGGCGAGGCTAAACCTCGTGAAAATCAGCATATCGTTCAATTTAAGGCTTTTCAAATGAACCTTGGTCCAATCCCTCAACTGAACCCAACTGGCCATTGTGGCCAGAATCTAAGCCAAAGTCCCATCAACCAAGCCTTATCTGGTTTGGTTCACTGTCAGACTCCAGCAGTATTGATGGCAGATTGAACTGCAGAAACAGCTGCTACTGTAGGGCTAAAACCCCAAGCAGCCAGCATTTATAGCAAGCTGTTTTAACACTCTTTCCAAAAAACACACACTTAGCTCTGAGTCTAATTTGAATTCTAGAAGTGAAAGTTTCTCTCAGTAGAAATATTTTCCAGTGTTCATTCCAGATAGGATGAGTCCATTTGTAGATAAAGGTAGCTGCAAATCCATGACACATGAATAAGTGTCTAAAAACAAATGGCATTAAATGTGACTCAAATGTGAATAATTTATCATTCTTATGAATAGGAAGAATTAAAATATCAATCTGAATCCAAATAATACATTTGTACAATGAAGAATTGATGGAAAATTAAAAATGCTCTTTTGGCTGTTTAATATGAAATCAGCCTGAGATCAGAAAAAAGACAAATAGTGAGAGACTGCACACTACTGGGTTTAAAAGCTTTTATGTCCATAAATCATTTATTTTTTATATTAATATTAAGGAATATTAGCCTTCAATATTACACCATTCTAAATAAAATGATAAAAGTGTACATTTGTTGGTGAAATTAGGATGTGAACAGTTTGACACCAGAATTCATTCATTTAGCTGCACAAAGGATTAACCTTTTTATTTAACGTACACCCTGGACGGTTAACCAGTCCATCACAGCACTGTGACAAATGAGGGAAGCAGCCTTTGCATCCATAAACTCATAAAGGTCGTGGTGGAATTACCAATAAGCCTAACATGTTTTTCCCTGTAGAGAGCTGTAACCCAGAGGTGACACCATGCAGCTGGTATGATGTCATGGGATCCAGCTGTGTGGGAATACCTCCTTCATATGTCATACCGCTGTGCATTCTGGGATTCAGCCTTGACCAGTCTCTTCTAGTTCAGTTCTTGTTCCCCACACGGCTCAGGTGTAAACCCAACACTGCCTACAGTCAGATACACAGAGCGCCGTCAGTCACGCAAACAACTGTAATCTGACTGTAACTTAATCAAGCATTTTCTTTAGTAAGTGTAGGACAGTTTAGTTATTTTATTTTGTCATTAAGTTACTTTGAAAACCTGTTTACAATTGTGTTCAGGTGAAAATCCACAACAGTGGTCGTTCTATTTTTTTTTTTTTTGACAAGGGTCGATTTAAACTCAACACAGTCAGACCCACAGTGTTGAATCAGAGGGTCTCTGGAAGGTTCCTGAGTAGAGCACATAAGTAGCTTATTTACATCATGTGAAGAGGCCACCGCTGACACCGCGGCACAATTTAAAATGTAAGCAACACCTACAGGTGATATGAACCTCTTGTCTGAAGACTATTTGTAAAATTTGAGTGACTCTTAACAAGTTAAGAGCTTTACTTGTAGTAGAGCCTCTCAGCTAGAGACCAAAGTGGATTAATGCTAGGCTCTCGTAGTGAACACATTCCTTCATCTCCTCATGAGTAGAAACACACACATGCACACGCACACACGTCCTGACATTAATGCATTTGACTGTAAACATGAGAACGTGTCTGTGTCAGTCAGGTCAGATCAGCCCAACCTTGACAAAGTGGGAAACGTTTCAATCGAGGGCAAGTGGGGGAGAAGCTAAAATACAGATCATAAATCATTTCTAAAGTGACCATATATGACATGAGGATTTTTTTTTAATGGCATGTATTCATAGTGTCAATGGCTCTGTAAAAGTGACAGGCGTTATCCTGGCAAATTATGGCTCCAATCATGATTGCTGCCATCAGTAAAGCTTCACTCTAATATCACTAATGGCCACTATGGTAATTGTAGCACATTAAAGGAGGCGCGTTATGTCTTTCGGAAATTTATGACAATGTTTTGGTTTATAGCGTTTCATACGTTCCTGTCTAACTCCAGTCATTTCCATAATTGTGCTTGACACAGGCTGACTTAATGTGATGCATTAAAGAGTGGCATAAACAGACACTGTGTATCTATTAAAAAGCTTAACTGCTTGCTCTGCGATGGGCTGCTGCAAGCTCGGCTTTCGCACATGTTAGCTGGCTCAGGTGAATAATTTATCATTCTCATCCCTCTCTATGAAAGCAGAACACATCCTGCATCTGATCAGAGGAAGACGAGCGTTAAAAACAACAACAGAAGACAGAAAAAAAAACTCCAGCCATGCAGTAAATTGTGAGTCGGTTTAAATTTGAATGGGGAGTTATGCAACCTGCTTGTGTTTCTGCAGTGGCGGCCCCATCTGCTGGGGTTCCCTGTTGCAGGCAGAGGCCAGCCAAGCTGTCTAACACATGACGACTTCAGTCTGCTGTGGGTCGGCTGAATAATTCAGAATTTCTGCTCGGGACCGGCTGGCAGCCAGATGCAGGCATCTGAGACGCCACCAAGGTTTTACAAATAGACGCTGGAAAACTATCACTGGATATCACAGGCTGTCTGCACGGCTCACCGTCAACCCAACGTGCTGAGTCAGCTTTCTGCTTTATTCCAGGCAAGGTTATTATAGTTAACTAAAACGTACAAAATAAGGAAATCAAAAATTGAGAAAATATTTTAGTTAGCTGAAATTAATAGAAATAAAAGTATATATACATTGTTTGCTATGTGGATCAATAATGTCCAATTCTATTTTCATATTACTAAGGTTCTTAATTTGGTCATTTCTGTATGCAAAATAACATGCTCTATTGGCTCATCTTCCCCACAGTCACATTTCCCTGTCTGATGTTCCCCTATCAAAAATAATGAGCTTTTCAATCCAGCGTGTCCAAAGTCTTGAAATAATGATCTCTTCTCTCCTGTTTCTTCTTGTTTTTCTCATTTCTTCAATTCTCTTTTAGATATTTTAAAAACCACTGCCCTTTCCTTCCTTCTACACTTAACTTTTGCCACCTCTATTTCATTTATTGTTTCATTTTACCCTTTATTTCTGTTTTACTGAAACTAACATTAATATCTATCCTTACCTGATTGGTGTTCTCTTTAGCCATCCTGTCTGCCATTTCATTCCCCTTAAACCTGTGGTGTGCTGGAACCCATATAGCATGTACTGTTGCCCTCATCACATTGATTCTATAAAGTGTTTGTTGTATTTCAATTAATATATCTGGTCTGTGTGACTCTCTCTCCCCCCTCCTCAGCCTGGCTCCAGCTCCAACTACTCACACTTGCAATAAATTAGTTCATCAGTCCAGGTCTTCAGTCTAGCTCTCAACCTTCCCAGTATTTACGCTCCTCACAGTCTGTCATTCCTCTCTGGTTCGTCACCTCTCCTTGACTCCTCCTCTTAGACTTAAAAGTCTCAAGAAGTTCCCATTTTGAGCAGCTTGCCCCACAGAGTTTCAGTGTTTTTGGACCTCACAAGGCTTGGGTGGAGCATCTGCTCCTTTTATTCAGATTGCTAGATGAGTCTGTTCAGAACTGAGTGAGTGAAGCATTTATTTGTGCTGATGAAATAGCACAAACTATTTTGCTCTTGAGGTAAAGAGTAAGATTGTATGAGACAACACTCTTGAAAATGTCCTGGGCGAGACATGACAGATGGGCAAACATCAACGTTTCGTATAGAACCAAATCCAGAACCATCCCCGGTATTTCTGCCACGCCTTTCCTTTCCAGCTGTTTAGTGGCAGATCTGTCCGTTTCTGTGGTTCTCTGAGGTCCACAAACTGCTGATTCAGCACCTTGAACTTCAGGTTGAGTTAACAGACAATATCTGAATTTTTTGTAAAACTCCCAATACAATGAGAGCCTATGGTTGTCTCCAGCAAAAACAGTGCCGTTCTCCTGTAGCACTTTCAAATTGATGAGGAGTTCTGAAAAAATGTTGTCATGGCCAAATTCCTTGAAATCCTTCTTCCTCAGTGAAACTAGAAGAAACTAGAAGAAGGAGGAATGTCTAGTAGAGAGAAGTACACAGCCAAAACCTTGTGCTTGTTTTCTGCACAACAAAGTGTGTGGGCCACTTCAAATGCATGTTGGTATAAAACCACTGATAACACTGTGACCGACAACATGTGATCTTCAAACATCAGGATCAAATCTGATGTGTATTGCTGCCTTTATGATGACAAAATGTTTCTCATTGGTTTTCACAACTGCTGATGATATGATGTCTTTTATATTTTCATGATGTAAAGACCTTTGTGTTGCTGAAATGTGCATTGCAAATAAATATTGACTGATTGATTGATCGATTGGTTGATTGAGCGTCCTAAAGGTCAGATCTTCTTCTCGTTCTCCAGTTTCGGTGTGAGAAGAATGAAACAGAATATTAGATCATCCATGAGGTCTACTCATGAGTCACGTGCTTTCTAGGCTCAGCAGAAGCCATCACCCTGTTCTTTGTCCAGAAACAAAGCTGACCATCTCTTCCAAACTTTTCTTTCTCACTCTGGAGCATCTTTGCGCATCCTCTGACCATCCTCCTCCTCCTCCTTGAAGAACACGCCCCAGCAGCCTCCAGCCTCCAGCACACAGCAGCAGCAGCAGCTGCAGCAGCATCAGCAGTGGATCTCAGCTCCTCCGCGGTGTCGCTCCTGGAGGGCGGTCCGGTCCGACTGGACTTCCCGAACAACTTCTGTCTGAGTTCCGAGGACCTTCGGAGGAAGCAGAGACAACCGAGCCGGGAGGGAACGCTCTCTGCCTCCTTGCCTGTGGTTTTCTTTAGCGCTGCTTTCTGACATCCTGAACTGACTTTTCACCTCCACATCTGTCCTCCAATCCGCTCCCGACCTGCGGGGAGCCGCGGCGGTCCGCGTGCTCGGTCTGGACGGGAAGAGCAGCCGCCCGGTCCGGGGAAGGATGCCGTGCAGGTAAGGAGAGACTCCGACATTTAAACCCTGAGTTAGCGGGGAAATGTGTGTAGGAAGGCGGTTCGGCTTGTTGCGGGTCACTTCTGAAGAAATCTGCAACATCAGAGCTGAGAATAAAAGAAGCAGGTTCAGGTTCCGGATGAAGTTGACTTGCAGATGCTCCTGTGCAGACAGTGTGACCCTCACAGCCTTCACTGCTGTTTGGGCTCCATGACAGCTGGAGCAGTTCTGAACATTGGAAAGTTGAGTTCGACCTTCCTGTGACTCAGAGCCATCAGTCCCACCTCAGCTGGGTCCATTGTTGTTGGTCTTATCATCATCAGCTCTCCTCTGGTATAGTCAAAGCTCTGGAGCAGAGAGGGACAGAGGAGGCGGGTGTGCAGGGATAGAAGGTGATTTTTTTTTTTTTTTTAGTTTTGGTTTCATAAAGATAAATAACCAGTTATTTGAATGAAAAGAACCAACAAGCAGGAACCTTGTCTGCACATGCGCAGTGATACGTTGGACTACTGAATGTTTTATCAATAATCCAAAATGCCATCCAGTGGTCATGATGACTGATCAGCCTGATGCCTCTGCATGCTGTGTCTTCTGTGTACTTCAGCACTCAACAAACACCGTTTAGAGATAAGTAGACATTTTTGTTCCGCAGCACAAAGGCAAACACTTTGGTTCTATTGGAAAGTGAAACAGCACAGAGGCTGACCGGAGGCTCTGAGAGTTTCCTTCAAAATAAACGCTGCAGCATCAGAAAGTTGAGGATTGGTGAGAAAAAAAAAGCAAAAATAAAAAGATTGGAATCAATGTATATATATATATATATATTTACAAATTTTTCTTTTCAAATATTTAATCATAAAATCTAATATGTTTTCAATCATTAATATAAAATCTAAATATACTGTATATAAAAGATTTTGAAATGTTATTTGCCATGCTCACCTGCCTGATTGGCTCCCAGTCAAATTTAAATGGAAAATGGGAAGATCTCTGATACCACAAGACAGAAGGGAGTCCATGAAAGAAACAAATGAATTTAATAGTTATCAGTCTTTGATCCAAAGCTGCTGACAGTAGAATGTTTTCAGTCCTGATTTAAACCAACACTTTGTGTGTATCTCAGGTTTTTAGGGAGTTTGTTCCAGAGCTGAGGAGCAGAGAAACTAAATGTTGCCTGACTGAGTTTAGATCTGGTTCTGGAAACTGAAGGCAGCTCAGAAATGGATTCCAGACCCTTTAGTTCTTTATAATTCTGATGTTTATAAGGAACTTAGAAAAGACTGGTTACAATCCTGCACTTGCAAATGATTCTTTCATGCCTGTTTTAGAAATCCTTTAATCTCCATAGCAACAATTCAGCTGTGCCAAACACTCGGTTGGACCTAGCTCCGCCTTCAAGGTGCAGCTCCTCCTTGAAGCTGTCGCATCCAGCTTCGGCCTCACAGGCCGGGCCCTCGCCACTCAGGGAGGGAGTGGAGCACAACTCGCATTATATGAGTTCAGACTTCAACAACAATATATTTATTTACTCCGAGGGAATGAAGAACTGAATCTATGATGAAGTTCTGTACATATTTTGTAGAATATTTAGCAAACCAGATTTTCTCCTATCCTGACTCATCAGCTCCTTCAAACTACCAACACCAAGTTGAACTGCACATCTCCTGGGCTCATTATATGAGCTACTTCTCAGTGAAACCCTGGTAAACATTAAATGGTTAACAGAGGAACCATGTTGGGTGATGAGTTTCAGAAAGATAAGTTTTAAAAAGACAGAGGCCCATTTTTAAGGCATTCAATTGAGAAATCAAATTTCTCTTAAGCCATATTTGATAATCCAAGCATTTTTATAACAACTGTATATAAACTTGTTAGTTGAGGGTGCTATAAAATGACACTATTTGCCCAGAAAACACACAATACTGTCCCTTAGTTCTGTGTGGATCAGTGGATCCTCAGTCCTGTTTGTTCATATTGTCACCTTCCTAAAATAATTGTCATTTGTGATTTTGTCAAAAACAACACTTCTACCAAAATGAAACTGACTCCTTCCATTATTCTAGGAAGCTGGAACATGATCATAATGACATTTAAATATAAAATATCACCGTACAGAACTTCATCTCAGATTCAGGTCTTCATTGCCTCAGAGTAAATAAACATATTGTTGTTGAAGTCTGAACTCATAAAGTTCTGCCAGAGGTCTGAATGAAGGTTGTGATGACACAGAGGTCCCAGCAGCTCAGACGTCCCATTCTTCATAGTGACTGTTGTTGGCTCTTCTGCAGCCGTTGGCTGTGGGGAGCATCTATAAACTCTGTCCTGTGACTGTCTGAGCTGCAGCTAACAGGGCAGCTCACGCCCTGCGCCGCTCCACATGCTGCCTTCTGGGAAACTGAGAGGACAGGGACAGGGTGGGAGGTCGTGTTTTTCAAAGTGGGGGGGGCGGGGGGGGTCCACCCAGGTGGGGTCACCACAGCGCCCCCACCTGGGGGCGCTGTGGTGACCTTGGGAAGGTGAAGGGAAGATGAGAAAAAGAAAAGGCAAAAATGAATAAAAATGTGAATCCCATCAAATCTTACATTTTTCATCCTAATTTTTGTTTTCTCTTACTGAATCCTTTTTAAATATAAAATATAAGTTTAAATAATTGATTTAAAGGTTATTTCTGATGCTCATGACTCACTTCAGTCCTCAATCTAGCAAAGCAAACCAGAATCAGAAAAGTTAGTGACAAGAAAGAGATCAAATAAGCAGCGCCGCTGTGGAGGACTCTGCTGCAAAACAATGTGGGAATATATAACATTTGATGTGATTAATATAAAATAGTTCATATTTTCTTATAATCAAAAGGGGGATTGTAATAAAAAATTATGTGGTCTGGTAATATAATTTTTAACTAGAATTTTTTGTGGTGGAAAATTATATGACACCCATGGCCATCTAAAATCAGATGGTGTGATGCAGCATTTATGCTAAATGAATGTAATAATTATTCGATAGTGAATAAAAAACATCCTAAAAGTTGATGTGTCTTTCCATACTTTTGTCATGATATGCGGTGAGAGGCGGTGAGGAAGAAGCTGTGGACCCAGGTTGAAATGAGGGAAGTGATGATTTAATGAAGAATGGCACACAAATAACCCAAAAGTCCAGACAGCACAGAAGGAGTGGAAGGCTGAGGCTCACAACTGGTAACCATCAAAAATACAGACTTGACGGAAGACTCGCCGCCACAAGGCAGATAAGACCGACAAGACAAGATAAGACAAGAACCCGACGAGGAAACAGGGAACACAGGTGGGATTAAATACACAGAGGGTAATCAGGGAACGACACACAGCTGGAAACAATCAAGGGGTCAGGACAACACAGAGACTCCATAGAAACCTAAAATAGACACAAAGAAAACTCAAATTCTCACAATTTTGTTGCATTCTCTGTGTGCCAGAGGTCAATGCTCTTTGAGGAACCATGACATGAAGTAGCGATAGGAGTCTGATTCCTGCTCGGTGTGAACACTGTTCCCGGTTTTGAAATGCTAAATAAGTGCCAAGCTCCACCCACTGGGCCGCCTTGACCTTGGCTACCTGCTCCTGCTGCCTTTAAGAATCGTCACATATCAGAGAGAGTTCGGCCCCGCAGCTTGCTGTGTCATCACTCAACTCTCCCAATGGCCGACCTACTGTGTCCAATTTACAAAGACGTGTTTGGGTCGCTGCAGCGTGGATTAATTTCTGCCCCAGCCAGCGATTATGGAGGCAGGAGGGGACGAGGGGAGAGAATGGAGGGGTGAAATCTGAAGAGGGTGCAGAAATTTGTCAGCTCTCAGCACTGACACCCTCATCCCAGTCATCTTCTAACGGATGGTGATATATGACTAAGGTGACCATATTCATTATTCACACAGCCGTCCTCTTTGTTTTCCCCGGCATCGCTCCCTCCCAGGTCTGATCAAGTGTGTTCCGTTCTGCGGCAGTAATGATATGAGGAGGTGTGTGCTGCCGTAACATTTGAAGGACGGCATGTTGCAGAGCCTTCCAAAACAATATCATAACCCAAATCCATTAGCCATATGGGTTCCATTGGCCAGATTTGCTTGATGCAATTTGGGCGTCCTCCCACTGCAGAGCCACGGTGCAAGGCTGGGATTCATTTCATTAGCTGCTGTTTTTATTCTCTCCTTCTAGAGCCTTTCACACCCACTGCCAAGGACAGCTTCCACTTCAGATCTGCTCTAATGCTACGGCAACAGAACTGCTAATGGGAATGGTTACATAGCACATTGTTTTACTTTAATAATATGACCTCATTGACACGCACACACCAACCCCTCCCCCCACCCTCAGCCCCACAAGAAAAAGAAAATGTAAGTAAAATGATGTAAAATGTTGACGAAAAGTATTTGGATAAGTAAGATGTCATAGGGAAAGTGGACAGAATATTTTTTAGTTATGGGTAATAATTTGATTAAAAGGATCAATTAATGCTCTGATGATCAACTGATTCGGCAAATTAGAATTACGTTTACAGTCAATGTTCCAGAGCTCTAAGTCACGTTCAGGAGGATAAAACTTAACGTCTCAAGTAGATGTGAGTTGGTTCCTGATACCAATTATGCCCATGTTTAACTCCTGGGACTCCCTTCATTATGTCCATTGGACACAATGAAGGGTCCAATGGACCCTTCATTGTGTCCACGGCTATCCTTTAAAGATAGCCGTGAATTATTATGCATGGATGACATACGTTTAAATCTGGGCTTTGTGTAGATTTAATACCATCTGATATGTTCTCACGAAAACAGAACAGACCAACCCATTTTTAAAGTCAGTCCACTGGCTCCCTGGAGACGTCTTAACACCACAATACATTCATGATCTGCTGTTGCTGTATCAACCTTCCAGACCTCTCAGGCCTTCTGGTTCTGGGAATGCAGAGCAGAACCAGAACCAGAAGACCTGAGAGGTCTGGAAAATGGAGAAGCAGATTCAGCTTCAATTCTCCACAAATCTGGAACAAACTCCCAGAAAACTGCAAAACAGCTGAAACCCAGAGTTTCTTTAAATCCCGACTAAAAACCCATCTGTTTATAGTTAAGCACTAAATGAAATGTTGATCAACATATTTTATGCATAACTGCTTGATAATTTTGACTTGACAAATTGTAATGTTTATGGCTTGTTTCATAACTGATCCCTGTATGATGTGTTTATGATATTAAGCACTTTGAACTGCCTCGTTGTTGAAAATGTGCTTTACAAGTAATATTGACTTAACATAAGGAAGTCCATGATGAGACTCAACACTGGCATCAGGTCGGCCACTCAGCAGGAACAGATGCTGGAACCACAACTCAAAAAACAGAATTACATCAAGAAATCTTGCAGAACATATGAGACGCTCCCAAATATGATCATATGCTCATATAGACAGTATGTGTAAATATAATGGAGAACCACATATTCCCCTCTTGAATAACAGTGCATTAGCAAAGAGGCATTCTTTAGAGCAGCTCAGAAAATGGAGTCAAACTGTTGACTGATGATGTTAATGAATGCTCTGGGCAAACATTACAGGCTGGAGGTGACATAATGGGAGAATACGTTCTCACAAGAACAAGCTCTGGAATTTGTAATTGTGATTATAATTAGAATATATGATGTAATTATTGCTCTACTTAAATAAAGTAAATGATTAACTGCAGGTGTGTGTGTGCGCGCGTGGGCGTGTGTGTTGTGACTGGGAAAGAAACTTGCAGTGTTGTGTTTTCCGTCTGGTTTTATTGTTGTGTTGTGTATTTTGTTGACTAGCTTTCTCTACAATCTGGCTTCAAATGGTTACATAAAGTTCATCATCTTCATTTATTTTCTGTGGTCCTGCAGCCAAACCGGCTCAGGGGGGAGAATTCTCCAGCTCTTCCGTAAAATGTTTTTACTGGCTAAATATTTTATAATGTTTTTTCTTTCCTTGTTGGGACTTTAAAAAAGTAAAGCGATGTTTTGTTTCAGATCGCTGTGTGCTGTTTGTCTCTCCATCTCAGTGTGCGGAGCAGCAGAAAACACTCTGCGTGTTGGGAGAAGAAGTGTGATCTGACGCAAAGAGCTCCTAGATTTCTAACATGAAGTAACACGTGTTTTTACATGTTTATGACATCAGTACAATGTGAATAAAAAAGCTAATAGGAAGCAGGTGAATGATGCACAATAAACACCTGATTTATTCCTGAGGAAATGTGATGATCATCAACTTTAGATGTTCTCTAACTCATTTGGAACCAGAGTATGTTGGTGTGATCAGGTCACTGGTTCTTCACACAGTGAGTGGAGAATGTTGTGGCTCAGGTTAATGTGGTCGGTCTCTATAATGCTTCCATCTTAAAGCCTCCTGATTAAAGTTTTGTATAGATCCATATTTATTAGCCCTGCTGTGCTGGCTTTGGAATTGACCTCTGAACACATAAATAATAGGAACAGTTATGACTCCTCTCTCTGAATGTCTGTCCTCTGCCACACACACACATACACCCCCCCCCACACACACACACACGCGCACACGCACCCCCACACGCCCACCCCCACACACACACCACCTCTATTCTCATGAAGTGATAGGCAGGAAGTGAACAACAGCTATTACAGGTGAAGGAAGTGTCTGGATAATAATAACACATCAAGTAGCCGGAGGGGCCCCACTCCACCAGGGGCCACTTTGCGTTGTTTGGGTCTTATCAGTGACATCTGATTGAATTTACATCATAACTTTACAAGATCACAGCTGAGCAGAACTGCAGAGTTCTGATAAGCTGAAACATTTTCACCTTAGTGACTGATATTGCGGTGTTTACAGAAATCTCAGTCGTTCCTTTAAGTCGCAGTCAAAGCAAACAGCTTTGCGTTCTCACTGGCCAGAGCAGTTCGCTTTACGACAGAACCACCAGGAACGGTGGAATGATGAAACAGACACAGGAGGCCTTCTCTCTGCCTGAGAGGCCGGAATGGTTATTTAGAAACTCATTTTCACAACCAGATGTTTAAAGTCATGTTGTTGGTTTTCTGAATACAGGATGGAAACTTTAAAACTGTGTTTTTACTGCTTTATTGCTTTCATTTTTATAGCACCATTTGAGTAAGCAATGTTACTTTTGCTGTTTTTATCTTTTGTTTAACATCTTCCAGCTGCAGTTTGTCTCTTGTTGTAACCTCAGGCTGAGTTCAGTTCAGACCTTCTGGGATGTGTCACTGAAAGGATCATGTCCTCTGTTGCTGCTTTAATGGAGCAGGGCAGAGCACTGTGCTTGGTAATCTAATCGTTTTTTTCATAAACAAGGTCAAACTGCCCACTCCTCTATTTAGACTATAATCACATTAACACATCATAGTATTCTCCTCAGCTTCCTCTCTTCTCCATGAGCTGTCGACTCATTAAGTCGTCACTTCAGCAAAACTTTGATTGCACATTTGAACCAGACATGCTCCAAAGTGTTTGCTCCTGATCAGCAAGATGCATCTGGTCAGTGTCCATGTCAGAGATAATGTTGAGAAGGAAATTTTCTTAATATTATCACTTTATTTAGTTACTGCTGCGTTGTAGTCTGTGCGTTAAAAAACCCCGTCCGTGCATCTGCACCTATAGACAGGAGAGTAAATTGTAATGTTTTCACCTCTAATGTTGTAAGAAGACAAAACATTAAGGTAACAATCACGTTTTCTCTCCAAAACTTTGAACACTGAGAAAGCAGCAGATATTCCCTCTCTGGGATGTAAGGAGGTTCAGTCCCCATGCAGTCCAGATATAAACTGTACTTAACACCAAGATCTCATTGAGACAGAAACAGCATCAGTCGACAGACTGTCTACTGGAGGACGATCCACTCTGTGCCAAGTGTTGCATCAAATGCAGCAAGTTTAGAGTCACTTCGCTTGAACTTCACTGGATTTCATCACCGTTCCAGGATTCACTCTGATTGAATTATTCTGCGTTTCTGCTACATCTTGTCATGCTTCAGACTCTGCCTGTGTAAGCCTTTCTTCATCGCAGCCAGCTGTTTTGACAGGAAGGTTAAAATCTATCTGCTCCTGCAAATGTGCCAGTAGACACAGTAATTAGGTTGCTTTAGCTTCTGTTGCATCACGGCTCTGTACATTCTCTGATAGTGCTAGCCTTGCTGCTGCTGCTTCTGGTGAAATGCAGCCATAAAATAGATTTAACGCTCAAAATTCAATAAGTTGCAAGGACATATTGCAGCTAGTCCAAATGCAAAAATAATGTTTAATTATATTTGTTGCCAGAAGCGAATTCACTTCAAGTCATTTCAGTAGAGTTATGTCATCTTTAGTAAATAGAAGTCTGGATCATCACATTTTCTTTCCTCTGGAAGAATTCAAAGACAGTGAAAGGTCTGAATATCTGACTTTTTGCACTCCGAGAATAATAATTCCCCATCTTAGCTTGTATGAAACAAGCAGAAGAAAATGGAGGTTATTCCAACAGAATTTGGAATAACTGTAATTTTTTGATGAGCAAAAAATGACAGTAAAAAACTGAGAAGATTTGCTTCCATGCTACCCAACCGCCTGCGCCGCAGATCTCCTGTTGAACCAGTGACCGGGATGCAATGTTTAATTTTCTGCAGCTATCAGACGCTATCAATTAGGGCTTTTATGGGGAGGTGCTGTCAGTTGCCCAGCAACCAATATGGCTGGCAGTCTATAGCATCCCCTGCAGGGCTGTGAATGGAGCACTTGTGAGTGTCACTGCTCTGAACGTTTAAAAGATTCAAAATCCCCCCGAAGCAGGACAGAAATACTGTTGACACTGCCAGACCTGAGCTGTGCATGCAGCTTCATGACTTGGTTAGAATTACACTGATACTCACAATGTTAAACATAGCTTTGGAATTTGGAGGAAATTGTGAAAGTGTTGATCAGGTGGAAGAAGTGATTTACTAGTAGTGAGCTCACAGTTCCACAGCGTCATAATTTACCTGCTGCCACACGTTTACAAGCTGCTTTAGATCGCTGTCCAATGAAAAAGTCTCTGTTAACAACTTGCTATATTTCTAGGACATACTTCACTAGCTGTGATGTTATGATTGGACCTATCAAAGAGCTTTACAGGTGCTGTTATCAGATGCCCGGAGATGTTGACTCAGGACCAGACCTCCATGTGAACCAGCGGGTCCCAATGGTAGAGAGTCGTGGTAAAAAGAGAGAACATGCTCTTTATGTCTGGGAGTTTATATCCCAGGACATAAAATGATCTGGTCTTTCAACCTAACTCAATTCAGTTCAGTTTATTTCTGTAGTGCCAATTTACAACAAATGTCATCTCGAGGCACTTTACAAAGAAAATATTTTTGATTCAATGAGCAACATACATTCTAACAACTCCTAAAAGCATACTGAGCTCAGTTAATAACCTTTTCAGCACGTTAATGTTCTTCTTAGGCCTTTTAATGACTCATTATTTGAGTCAGGTGAGTTAAACCAGGGACAGAACTAAAACCCTCCAGGACCCATTTTGGACACCACTACCTTACACTCATGTTGAATGAAGCTACAGTGGAGAGAAATTGGAGCAGAATGGGAATGTTTAGTGGATGTCAGCAGATGAACCACACACTACGTCATTTTGAACAAAAATGAAGCAAAAGAGGAAGAGCTATCTGTTCATTCCATGTTTTGGTTGTATTTACCCATAGTGCCCTGTGCTGTAGTCCACTTCCTGCTTTTGGAGCTGTCTCCGATCTTCTTGACATTCACATAATCTTTCGATCGGCACCAGAGTTCACTTCAACCAGAGGAGGCAGAGGTTTGTAGGCAGGCCAGAGTTCGGTTGCACTTTCACTTTTCCCCAAACGAACTGGACTTTCTACACAAACAAACTGGAGTTTGATTAAAGCTGGTGTGGATGCTCCCTGTGTCACCTGTTGACTACTGAGACATGCAGCAATATCCAACATGGACCCTAAGCTGGATTAAACATGGCTAGAAACTGATGAATGACGTATTGTCTGTGCCTGTATTTGTTGACGCTGAATGTAGTAATTAGAATTTTCTCCATGGATGTGAAAGGCTCAGCGTCTGCTCTGAGTTATGGCCCTGCTTATCTGATGGAGCACTTAGTCTCCCGCTCTGCCTTGTTGTCAGGTATTCTTTACACTTGCGCTCGATCGATGGCTGTTGCCAAGTGTTAATGATGAGTCATACTATTAAATGTGATGACCTGCCGCCGTATTCTATTACCTCTTGTTTTCTGCTCCTGCAGACTTCTGTAATCAAAGTTTAAAGTAGATGCTTTCTGAGACGCGGATTGGTGCCAGAACTCAATTATAAATGGCCTTTGCACACATACCACAGAAGAAGAAGTGTTCAGCGCGGTTTAAAAGTTTGAATGCCTTATTGGTTCCTGTCCCCTGAGGAGATGAATGTTTTCTTTAAAGCGATGCTGAGATAAAATATTGCTGTACAAGTGGCAGCATAATCATTTACAGTAATGAACCACCGGCTCCGGCCCCTTCACATACACACTGCTTTGGGCTTTTTATGGACTCAGCTGGAAAAGTGCGACGCAGATCAAATTCAGAGGGCTCCAGCTGTACTGGGAGAGGTTTCTGCTCATTAATAATACAGCGTGACAAAGCTAGATGTTACATTGTTGCGTAATATTAAGCCTCCTCACCCCGAGACTCATACTTTAACTGTCAAGTGTGTAAAAAGAATTGCAAGCGACTTCATGATTTTATTCGCCTTTCATCATCTTCATGTCAAAAGTCGGTGGATCCTCTCAGATCGGTTGCCACGGGGGATAATAAAAGCGGCATGGAGCCATTTTGCTGCTCACCAGGGCCGTCCCACATGTGACCTCACCCACTTTCATTTGATGCTGAAATTCATCATAAGAGAAAATCAAATAAGTCCACAGGAATTGGTGATGTCTGCATGTTTCCCGCCCAGTGGTCTTCAGATGGACGGCTGTCCTGTTGGATTGTCTAATTAAGGCTTTATGACACCAGGTCATAATTTAATCATTTGACCAGACCGATGACAACACTGTGCATGGAGTTGAAAAAAAAAAAAAAACACTGAAGTAATATAAGGTTTCTTATTTAGTTTTATGAGTGAAGAATAAACTTTTTCTATTAACTTGTTTTCTCTCAGATAATTTGTTATAGCTACAGGAATTCAGACCTGCTCGTTTGGTCTCTATTGAACATGTGAACAAGGTTTTCTCACCCTGGAGACATTTCAGCAGCCAGCCTTCCAGTGTGATGAAGCCCCGCCTCCTCAGGTGAGGCAGCATTTTCTGCATGTGGCCGATTGCATTCAGGTCAGCTCTCTAAAGGAATTCAATACAGAATGTGTCAAAGACCACAGAGGCTGTAAAACTGAACAGTAGCAACAGGAACATCATATCCATATTAAAAAGCACTCGGCTGTAAAAGAGCTCACTGGTTTTATTTTTTTTATTTATTGTTTTTTCCTCATTAAGCTTTGTTATCAGTAATTATGAATTAAACATTTGGCTCTTGGTAGCATTCCTCTGTAGAAACTCTGCTAGACTTTGACTCCAACATGTCAGATGACGTGACATAAAGGGACAGTCATGCTTACATATGTATGTATGTGTACATGTGTGTACATGTGTACAGTTAGATGTAGAATGGAGCCAACGAAAGCTTTCATTCATACAGTTTCTACCATCTGAGATGAAATGTTCCAGATTCCCAGTGTGCAGCAGTAGAGATTTCAGCCTCATGATCCTCCAAACAGGTGAAGCTTAGGAAAAAAAATAGAGTCCAACTGGGTTTCTCTCTGTCAGTTGTTTAAAAAAACTGACTTCTCACTCAAGAAACCAAAGTAGTGATGTTTACAGTCCTTCATTCTGCCATCGCTTCATTAGCAGGAACAACAGGGGGGCATGAATGGTGAAGTCCTACAGTTATGAAGGGATTAAAAAGTACAGTGACGGGATGAAAATTCTCTGTTTAGGTTTTTGCTTCTTTCAAAAGCTTAAACTCGTCAATGCTATGACAAAGAAGTTCATCTAGATCTAACTTCCACATTTAATAAAAATCTCTTCTTAGACTAAAAGAAAAACAAAGCAAAACTGTATATTATTTTCTATCAATTAATTATTAATCCACTGTTTATGGTTCAACAACTTACCCTGCAAATCCCAGTTAGGAACAAAGAGAGTATGTGTTACTGTGAGTTCAGTCCTGGGAAAAATCACATGCATATCACATGTGAATTAATGCAAACCAACCAAAACCAGAATCAGTTTATTCTAATTTAATGTCAGACATTAGAAATTCATTTGCTATGAAGTGAAGCAGCTGACAGAACATCACTGAAGAGCAGCAGTTCAACATTTTAAAACAGGAGGAGCTGCTTCAGTTTGCTTTGAGAAATGAATGAACCGGTCGGTTACGCAAGAGCTCTTTGTTGTTTTTCAAAGAATAAAGTGAACAGTAAAACATTCTTAACATTGAAAACTCTAGTCCACAGTGTTGGTGTTTCAGCTGCCGTGCTCTGTACAATTTGCCACTTATGTTGTGACTCCACACAAAGCTACGAATGATAAGGCAGTGGGAGTTCAATGTTTTGGTCCAACTTCCCCATCAAAACTATCCATCCTGCTCTCTGCATGAAGAAACAGCTTTTGGAAGTTGAACAGTTGCAGCTGTTTTCCACATGGAGGAGGAAACTAGTGCACTCAACTCCAATGTACAAAAAGTAACGTGAGCCTGTTTCTGAAGAACTGCAGCACTCCACCACTATATACAAAGATTATAATGCGGGCAAAAATTTAGAATTGATGTTCAACTGTTTTCTTTGACTTTTACGATTTTATGTATTTATATGTGCTTACGTTTTATGGAATACTGCATAACATTGTTGTGTGCCACTTATTATGCTCGTTTATCACAGATGTCGCAATTCTGTTGATCTCTTTAAGACACATTAGTGTTGTTTCCATTACAAATGTGAGCAAATCTTTGTATTTTGCTAATGTCTAAAAAAACACCATTTAAAATCACATGTGAATAGTCTTGTTCACATGTTAAGTCAATAGAAATCAGATAAAACAGTTACTCATCATCCATCAGCCGTCAGAGGAGACGTCAGTGTCTTACTAAGGCGTGGCGGTATAAGTCCCTTACGTAGCACCATATGTAATCAGCCTTTTTACAGTAGAGTTATGAATTCAACATGCAGGAATGAAACATAACATAACTTTTTATGAACTGACAGTTCTGGTGGAGCCAGCTTCACATTCTCTAAAAAAGTAAAACAAACCATCTTCCTGCCACTTCCTGTCGTCTTCTTTGACGTTTTGTCCTGCAGTAACATCCGGCTGTTGATCATGTGACTTGTGTGATGTGAAAAAGTGTTTCCACTGCAGTTTTTATTTCGACACGGCTGAAAAACAACCACAAAAACTCAAGTCATGAAGTGTTGATGTCGAGCAGAGGCCGACGACACGAGGCTGAGAACAGAACGACGCGATCTCCATCATGCAGCTGCAACAATGAGAACTGATTTCACATGTTGGCCTTTTATTACAGACCACTAGTGGCAAAGAAAGTCTTTTTTAAAAAAAAGTAAAACAACATTATAAGTCCTGTGCAACTTATCAGAAGTGATGGAAGAAACAGAAGGAAAATGTCTCTGCGCTACGTAAAGATGAAGTCTTCTCCTCAGAAGCTCATATAACACATCCAGAGTGTTTGTCACAGGATAGAAGGAGGTGGAAACGTGTTTCAAGTCAGAGTACAGGGCATCCTCTGGGATCTAACCTAGATGTTTTTATCTGCACTGATCTGCTCCTGCCATATCACTGTGTCTGTGCTGTTGCTCTAATGACCTCAGGGGGGAAACAGAGGAAGAGGGTAGGCTCTGTAATATCACAGAAAAAAGGAAGTGTGCTAACCTCTGCTTCAACATGTATTTTGCTCACATGCGGGAGAGTATTTACACATCAGCTCCAGATTGTCTGCCTGGACGCAGCTCTCTGGGGGCTCTGAGTTTTGCTCCAGATCATATAACATCTCTGAAGCTGCAATTAAATGCTGCAGGAAACATCAAGTTCTCATTCTTCACTGCTGTTCTGCTGACTCCCTCTTTCCAGCATTTTCTCACCTGCATAAAGAGCTGAAATGAGCCTCTGCTCCGGTTTTGCACCTTCAGCATGCACGCCACACTTTATCACCTTGTTTTAATTCCCTGCAACACACATCACCAAACACACTTTCTCCTCCGATCATTATTAACGTGCCACAATGTTAATTCCTTCTCAAAAGGTAATCTTACATCAGAATGTGCACGGTTAAAATTAATGAGTCTGGGGGATTTTATGATCCAACAAAGGAACTGAATGAATCTTTGCAGCATATTTTATGAGCCGACTGCTGTTCACCAAAACAGGAACCCAGCAGATCGGATCAGATTCTTCTGCTGATGCTCCACAGGCACCAGCATCCTCACATATGGTACAACCAACACATTGTTATCCTCACATGTACATACGACTGCATATTAGGGCCGTTGTAGATATGAAATAAAAGGAGTAAATTTTTGCCCAAAATCTGAAATGTTTTTCAAAGTAACTGAATTTACAGAGTTTGCAAAGTTTAACGTTTGCTACAAAAAAACTCATAAATGTTGAGATTAATCTTGAAACTTTGAAATTTCCACGTTTCAAAAGTCAAAAAGGTTCAACATTTGGAAATTTTCTGAATTACAAAACAAAAACCTACGTTGGATGTTTCATGTCAGTTTTGAAGTTTTGTTACATGGTGCTGCTGGGATTAGCACTGCTGCCTCACAGCAAGTTGTGCCTCAGGTTTGTTCAAGTTCCTCTGTCTCCTCTCTGTGGTCCTACTGCCATGTGCAGAAGTACACCGTTTGGTCACAAACAACCAAACAACCAGGAGGCGGGTCTTGTGTGTGAGCTGCTCACACCCTCCTCTATGCTCTTTGCTACTCCACAGCTCCTTCACCTGCCATGAATGTGCAGGCTAGTTAGCTTAGCCGCCCATGACGGCCATCAATCTTGAGCTTGTACTGTGTGAGGGAGGGTGTGAGCAGCTCGTACCCAGACTTAATTGACAGCACTAAGACCCTCCCCCTGGCTCTGATTGGCTGTAGGGACTGCTGTTTTAGAAATTCAGCCTTTCTAAAACACTGTCAGTGTGAACAAAGACAACAGGAGAGATTAAAATGACCTTTGTGTTTTTAAGTTTTATTTCAGACAAAATGAAACAAATGAATTGTTGCAGTCCTGGTGTTTAACTTTTGGCTTTCATCTGTTTTTGTGGTTTATATTTATGTTTGAGTTTCTTATTGTTACCTCATCAGTCTTGCCATATTGTTTCATTAGTAATGATTTTAAGCTCAAACTGTATCCATTCATTCCTCTATATTTAGCCTCTCGGTTTATTCTTGGTCGTATTTTTGTATTTATTTCCAGTAGATTATTTCTCAGGCTTTCCCCTTTCCATCCTTCTTCAGCCCCTTCTGTCTTCATTATTCATCTTCTACGCGTTTGTATTCCCTCCAGTTGCACTCACTTTGTAATCAACCACCTGCATCTTCTCAGCAACTGCACTCCTCAGAGTTTAGGCCTCTATCTCTGCCACTCCCTGCTGGATTCCTCCGTTGCCTCCTGTTTCATAAGCTATTAAATTGATCCCAGCTTCTTGTCCTGATCCCTTCATGCCACATTGCTTTTCATGGCGTCATTGTTAACAGCCCTTCACTTTACCTTTCTGCCTCTTGTGCTGCCTGCATTTAATAAAATAAAATAAATATGTTCTCAGTAAGTTTGTCTGGAACTGTAAAACATAATCTAACTGTAATACATTCTTAAATGTCTGGTTGCTTGGCAGGGCTTTGTCAATGAAATCAGAAAATAACTCAACATGCCAAATTTAAAAAACAAACAAACCATAGATGGGTTACTGACCTGAATGTTAACCGATGCCTCCACAGTTCTCTGGTGTCCCTTGATGCCTCCATCAGTCTGACAGCCAGTCACCGTTTCCCATGATTAGGTGCAGCTCCAGTCTCACAACTACAGTGGAGGTGTTGGAGGTGAGGGGGGAGGAAGATAGGTCCAGCAGAGGGATGCTCACTGTGATATCAGATGGAGCTTCAATAAAAACATCTGAAAACTGGATGAAAGATCCAACCTTCAGTGGTTTGGTTTCGTAGAGGCCAGTGACGCAGCACACCAATCGCTCCTCTGCTCTAACAGTAAAGAACAGACCTGTTATAGTAAACTGGGTGGATAGAAATCAGAACTCGCTTTGATTTCCATCAACACTTATGAAAAAATGAACAAGTCACATGTTAACACAAGTAAAAGGTCAGAATGAAAAGTATTCAGAAGAAAACCCACCATGCACAGGGAGAACATGCAAACTCCATGAAGAAAGACCTCAGACCAGGAATCGAACCAGGACCTTCTTGCTGCAAGGCAACAGTGCTACCCACTGCACCCCTGTGCAAGAGGAAAATGATTGCAATAATAAATTGAAGCTGTCAGCCCCTGAGCAGGCTCTTCATTTTGTATTATGCTGAATTAAAGAGCGCACTTTCCAAAACCTGTCCCAAAATAGGGAGTGAAAATTCTGATTTATTCAAGATGTGATGGACAGTTTTATTGTTTACATTGGAGTGAATCCTCATCATACTGTAACTGTTCATAATGTCACATGAAAAGCAGGAAGTCTCTTGTCAGATTGTTAATATCTAAAACCACAAAACCATGAGAGTAAAATTTGTGCCCATCACTGCCTCTCTCCATCCATGTTTGTTTCAGTCATTTTTAAACGTTACAAATGTCCTTGTGTCTGTTGAAAGGCACCGCCAGCGAACAGTTCAGTGTTTTATCCATCGTTACAGACGAGGTGTGATAATTATAATGATCTTCTGCTCTTTACAAGAGTGGTCTTGGAGCAGTGGTTGCTTTTTGGCAGAGTCCAGAACCTCGGTTTCTCAGTGTGGGTAGATGAGTCCATTACTGAGACCAGTGTGATGCAAGATAAATACTGATGAGCTCCAGTGTTGTTGCATTAACCACTTCTCCATGTCCTTGGACTTTCTTTATATGTGACGTGTATGCTGGTGTGTGCCTTGCATGTTAAATTTCAGCCTCTCATTGTTGTTAGCATCAGCGCTCAGCGCCGCGGCCTTGAATGTCTGCTCTGCCTCTGCTGAACAGCCTCAAAGCGACAACGAGGCTAAACTCGTTTTGTTTTGTGTGAAGTTAACAAGCGCGCTCTGTGTGGCTCGTCACATGTTGCATATCGGACATCCCAGTGGTACGATCATCCTCCTCTGCAGATCAGACTTCTGTTTAATGAGGCCGACACCTTCACACTCCACTTAATGAACCCACCTGTGACTCTCCCAACATGTGCAGCCTCAGCCTTCACATGGCACAGAGAAAGGACTTCTACTGACTGTCGCTGCATATGGATATGTCTGTCTGTTGTTTTTACCAGTTTATTGATATGAATGTGTGTGTAAAAGCCCACACCCATCTCAGAGGTGGAGGGGATTTAACCTTCCTTCTCACTGTTAGCTGCTGACAGAATGCAACCGTGAACTTCTGTGTGTTTCACCACACTGACATAAACCAAGCTGGCACTGGGGAAGCTGTGAAAGACAGCTGGGCTATGTGCTGTAATGTTATAGTGCAGTGCCAGTTTAGCTCTGTAACTTCCTCTCTTTACAAATAGGTTTTTGACCAGAATCTAATTTTGCCTTTAGATTACGTTTTCTTTTTCTGAAACCAATCACTGAGCTGCACCGATTCTAATCTGTAGAGTTTATAACCTTTTATTTTGTTACGTCTTGTCTAGTGGTACTAGATGACAGAAAGACAGATGGAGGCTTTCCATGTCTCATTCTCTGAGATTGCTTCAGCTTTCTGCTTTATATGGGAAAATATTTGGGTGATTACAAGGATTCCAGCTTTTAGACCAGTGTTTATAAAACCAATACAAGTGATGATGACCAGAAATAAGGTTTAAGCTAAATCTCTCACAAACTGTTTCCATTCTATCTATCTATCTATCTATCTATCTATCTATCTATCTATCTATCTATCTATCTATCTATCTATCTATCTATCTATGAGATATGTTCATAATTCAGTCATGGTCATCATCTGTAAATCTGAGACATATTGTGCAGCCCTCCTCTAAAGACAAACATACTGATGATAAAAACCAAAGACTGACATTTCAGCAGAGCCATTTCTATTTGTCCTAATTTGGGAAAAAACATTCTCCTGAAAGAATGAGGCTAAAGACATTAGACAACGTTGAATAAATACAGCTCATACCCAGCAGTACAGTTAGCAAGAACAGCAACAACCAACCCTCAAAGTATGGAGAGCATTAAAACAGGAAGAGAATAGAACATAGGAGAAATCAGCCTAAATTCCAGGTTTTATACAACACATAGGAAAACCATGCTGATGTGAAACAATAAAAAAAAATCCTCAAGACGTTAATATTAAAGATCAAAAGGATAAAAGAGGTGATGTTTTCCAATTATGCGTTTTTCTTGGTACATAATTCATTTGTTTTATTCTTCACAGACATCATCCTGAATGAAATATTTAGCTTTATTTTACTCTTGGTTGATCAGTAATCTCTTCTTCTTGATCTTGAACAACACGCCCCACTTTTAAAGCCCAACCTGAACCTTTCTCAGCAGTTTTCTTGTTGTTAAGTTCTGCAGCTTCACATTAGAACGTAATGAGAACAGGCCAGCCAGAAGCAATGATGGCTCAGATCAGGAGGGTCCCTGTATATTTGTGTCATTTTGTCACAATTTACAGTTAAATCCCTGCAGTGTTTCAGTTTCACCCCACACAGCAGGCGTCCCAGTCAGTCGGGGGAACGCTGGTACCTGGACAGCTTGGTTCAACTATAATTTTAGACAATAATTAGAAAAGTGTGCACTCTAAAACTGAATTAAGTTTGATACAAAAAGAGGAAGTATGTTAGGATATGTAGCCAAGGAAGAGTGTTGAAGTTAGAATATTTGGCAGAAGAAGGAGGAGGAAGAGTTCACTGTAACACTTTGGTAAACTTACTCATTCTTTGTACAATTCAAACTATCTTATGTCCCCCTCTTTGTTCCCCGTCCTCCATCCTATTAGACAATCAGTTCAGACTATCACATGTTATTGTGACTAGTCAGTGTGAAACATAAAGAATCATTGCTGAGCTCAGAATGGACGACTTTAAAGTTGACCAGTTGTTGCCGGAGCTCAGAGGAGGCTGAGCTTTTTCTGACAGGAGTCTTCAGTATCTGCTGTTAAAACCTTCATTTACTGTAATTTCATGTCAATTTCATGGTTGTTGTTTCTATTTTATTTTAAATGTTTTTTTGGGGGTTTTTTTTATCTTAAAGCTATTTTACTTAATTCCTGCCAGTTTCTGTTCTCTCTTCTTGTTTACCATCATATTTATTACTGCTGTCTGGATTATTGTTGCCTTGAAAAGCACTTTGTTCCCTTCAAGGAGTTTTAAGAGGATTTACAAAGATAACTGGACTGAAGGCTATATCTGTAGATACCTTCACTGAGCTGATCCATCAGGAATGATTCCAGTGATTTTGCCATAGTTTCTGCAAACACTGAAGAAAAACCGTAAAGTAGATTCGGCTCAATTCATCCAAAATGATGAGAGATAAACCTCAAAATCATCACAACATGGCTCCTTTATTAACCCTTTAACAAAGTTTTTACCAGTGTTGCACTCAGAAGTAGCTTATATAGTAATGCACAGTTCCACCAGGTGTTTGCTGATTGCTGCTGGCTAGTCTGAAGGAGCTGAATGGGAGAGTTGCGGTTGACTGTTTCTCTGGGAGGCGGAATCTTGGAAACTGCAGCTTTGAGGAGCTGCATCTTAAAGATCTCACCAAACGTTTTATGCAGCTGAATGGTCGCCATGGAGATTAAAGGATTTCTCAAAAATACATGAAAGAACCTAATTAAACTCCAGGTATGTTTTGGTTGAGGGAATAACATTATAACATGATGTAAAGCTCAAAAAAGTTGATTTTGCATAACATTGCTCCTTTAATAGGTTTTCTTCAAATCTGTCTGCTTGAGACAGTAAAACCTGAGTAACCTCTGACCCCTGTGACCGCAGCCTGAGGGGCCATGCTGACACCCAGGGGAGAGGCCGAGGTTTGTGCTGCGTGTGCAGCAGCTGCTGGAGGATCATGTGAGCCGCTGGCGTTGCTGAATCAGCCTCTCCAGCTGGATCTCACAAAGCTGAGCAGGTCGCTTCGCTCAGGCTGCAGTCACAGTGACGCTCTCTCTGGTTAAGGAGCTTTATGTGGCAGATCGTCACATCGCTTTGGTGTCAGGAAGCAGTTTTTGCAGTCAGTTAAACGGCGGCCACCACAAACCCTCAGTGCATTCACAAAGCTGGACATATACATTGCACTTGTTTTTTTCTCCAATAACAGTTACAGTCTTTTGTCCATTCTTATTTGCAAAACATGTGTAGCTATGTGTCTGTGTCTGTGAACATTACTGAAGTGTTGCCAAAGGGCCTGGGTTTTAACTAGGCCACTGTTCTAACGGCAGGTCCCTCCACACTGCCTCAGGAACTGATCTGGATTTATCTCCATCCATCCAGCAGCAGCCGAGTTTCCTTCAACGATTTTTAATCACATTTGTAAGTAGAATATGTTGATGTTAACTGCAAAATGCAAAATAACTTCTTCATTTTCACAAAAAAGATTTTACGCTGGGTGAGGTGGTATTTAGCTTTTACAAAAAAAAAGTTGATGGGAACTCATTTACTGAATAAGTTAAGAGGAATCAAACCTGGAAACATTCAAACCTCCAGTTCAGAGAAGAAGACTCTCTCAACTGTTTTTGAGATGTGTGCTCAGTGCTAGTTGGGAACCTTTGCATCTTGTTTATTACAATCATTCATAGCATCAACATGTGATGAAATCAGACTCTGGTTAGCCTGGTTGATTCCAAGCCAGCGGATGGAAATATTCCTGTTCACTTTTTATTATTGCATTTTAAAAGCTCCCTTAAGAATCTTTTCCATTCCTCCTTAGGGATAGCATTACCACAGCATAATACTGCCACTACTGTGTTTAACGGCAGCCTTGTTCCTGGCCTGTTTGCTGTGTTTCTTGGTCTTCCTGATGTCATTTGCTCCTCTGAGATCGTTGAAGAAAGTCACATCAGTACTACGTATCATTTATTAATACTGGTACTCTGCAGCAAGAAAATTCTGACAAACCTGAGCTCTTCTAATGTTTTTGTTCTAATAAGCAGTGTATGCAGGAGCTTCAGCTCTCCTGTCAGCCGTTTCTTCAGGATGCGCCCCAGGCAAGAAGAGAAATTATAAATCAATCTGTGAATGTGTGACAGGGCTGCTATATGTGGCGCAGGACGAATGGATGAAAACCAGCCCTGAGTTATGAGGAACAGTTTATGAAATGTTTTAATTCTCTGCTGTAACTAAAACCATGTTGCCCAGGGATTGATGTGCTGATGAAAAACGACCAGAACTCATTTATATTTCTTCTTTCATGTGGCTTTGCTTTGGATTTACAGGGAGGTTCCTCCTCACAAAAATATTCCACAACCTTTTCTCTCCTTCAGTTCAGTCGTTTTATGAACTTTCTTTTATTTTATTGCTGTATGCTTATACGCTCAGGCTTATTTTTGCCAGTTGGTTGACTTCCTGTAGACGTGCTAAAAGTAAAATAATCTGCGTTCTGGATAAATGAAATAGAACCTTTACTGCACGTTGAACTGGCTTCTCCAACCTTCAGCAGCCACTCTACTCCACATGTCGTCTGCAGAAAGCAGGCAAGAATATATTCCAACTATTTCAATTATTTACAGTTAGACTAATAAAATAATTTGCAACCCACTCTTCACCCGCTGAAATTCCCGCACACAGCTTTGTGGCGCCTACGGACATCAGAGGTTTTATTTTTAACACAGTGTCTCTCCTTAAATGTATATATATATATTTTTTATGAAAGCTTACATTTTTGGAAAACTTGATCACTATGAATTTGTTTGTCTTGATTCGAGATGATAATCTCACTGTGAACAAAATTATTTTTAGTATTGGTAGAGATGATGTCACTGACTTTTGGGTCATTTCCTCATTGATCCTCTCACCTGTGGGAAGTGAAGCGCTGTGAATACTTTCCAAATGTTCTGTTCTTTCGTTTAGACGGATGCTGTTCTGACATCAATATCCATCTAAATGATGGAGTTCTGTTTATGCAAAACACATCCTCATATTTCTTTTGTCATTGTTCATCTTCAGAGAAATGTGTCTGTGGATTTTAACCCAAAAAATCAGTTTACTGCATTATTCTTTGGTTTAATCTTCCAGGAAACAATGTCAACGATGTAAATGATTTAAATCTGAACTTTTGCATGAACAAAACAAACCAATTTCATGACGTCCTTATTTCAAAACTGTCACGACGATGTCAGCGTCCTCATGCAGACTAATGTAAGGCTTTGGAGGGCGGCAGGTAATAAAAACTGGAAGGAAAATGGAGAACAGTCGACTTCAAGGCAGAAATGTGGAAAAACATCCTGAATGACCGGTGGTCACTAAAAGAGTTGGTGAAATAAAATCCAAGAAAATCAAGAGCAGAACTCAGGGCTGTTTAATGGAGAAAGTAGAAACACTGTGAAGAGAAGTCAGGGGGTTGAGACTGGAGAAAAAAAATAACTGATGTTGGAGAAAAATGAAAGCAACGCTCGGTGGAAATAAACCTGGTGACATTGCAGAAGCTCGTTGAAACAATGCTGCCATAATCAAAGCTAAAGGAGAGTCAGTAACTCCTCATGGCCAGACAGTGCGGTCGGCAAAAACCTGTCATTCCTAGAGCCACAGTGTTATGAATTATTGTTTCTGCTGCTTCATGCCTCTCCCATTGTTGAGCTGATCCCCCTGTTCATGTCCTGCTTTCATTGATCAATTATGGTCAAGCTTTAGGTCAACCATCTTGTACAGATAAGAATCTTTCTCTTGGCAGGCTTTTCTACTTGTCCAGTGTTTTCCCCTACTGTCATAATCTTTAACGTTTAATGAGGTTAAATGACAGCTGAGGGATGGAGATTTGTGGATCTCACCTGCATGTCTGCACAGTCTGACCAGTGAATCTTTACCACTAGCGAATAGTCTCTCTGTAAAATGATGAACGTCAAGCTGTTAGGACATATTGGTAATGTATTGGTAATGATTGGTTTAATCAATGATCCGTGGTGTAATTCTAGTTGTCGTTGTTTTTTATAGGTTACATACTTAATTTAGTACCTGAACTCAATTAGACTGGGTGTACTTTCCTGCATCCAGGACTGTATGATCTGGTGAATAAAAGTGGGTGAGACATTGGAGCACATTTTGGGTTTGGGATTCAGAAACATAGAGCACGGTGGCGTTGGATTTCCATAGTTATTGTCGTCCCAGCAGGAAGTGAACAGAGCTGACTTCCTGCCGGGCCTCTTGAGGATTCGGAGAGTTTTTCTCTGCATGCAGCAGCCGGCTGAGCCTCAGCTGCTGGAGCAGATCCTGCTTCACGTTCACTGACTGGATGTTCACTTGCCTGTGCTGATGTGATTTACTCTGAGCCTCCAGCTGCTCCTTTCATTATTTGTCAACAGAGCCAGACATTACCTATTAATGACTTCTTCATGCTTTATTAAAGGCACCGTCACGTCACCTCATCTGGGACTTTGCAGAGAGCAGGAAAATGCTGAAAGCTCCGGTTGTTTATGTCTCATTTTCTCCTGGTTTTGCTCTCAGAATGTGACATAGAAACTCTTGGTCGGATCAGACATGAAAGGATGGAGCTGCTCTCCATCAGCAGTGTTTGATGTGAGGTGAAGGTCACAGAGGAGACCACTGACCTGTGGGTTTCACCAGACTGATCACCTGGAAAGCACAGATCAAAAACTTATGATTCCTCTTTGCAGGGTTGACCTGATGAATGGTGGATAAACATTTATAACACCAAAAAGCTTATTTTTTTTTTTTTCTACAAGTTTTTGTATCAAAATCAAAAAATCAGGTGCTGGTCTCATATTTTAACTCTATAGTCCCACAACTAGCTTCAGATTACCAAATTCATTTTAAAACCAGTTACATATAACCTCACATAACTGTTACATTACGGTGCTTAACTCGCCATTGATTAAAATACATTTCTGCTTTCTTATTACTTTTGATGTTCTCTGTTAAAATACAGTCCTGTTTTTATACACAAACTCAGGTTGACAGTCTGATGGTCTCCAATCAGCTCCAGCATGAGGTAAACAATGGGTCGTTTTAGCAGGGAAACATCTCCTCTCTGTATGATGAAAGTTCTAGTTGTTCCACCCGATACACTCCGTTTCATTTTTATACAATAATCAGTATTCAGAATAAAACCAAACACTGATATTACAGATCCATGCCAGCTGAAACACTTTACAGCTTCTGTGTTCTCCAAGCTCCACTGGGCATCTGGCATGAAACAACCCTAAAGAAAATACAGATCAAAATACTGTATTTTGATGCAGGGCCAAGCTGCACATGTCACTTGGCCCTGTGTGAGAATATGATTGTTACGACTGCTTTATGAACTACTAAAATTAGTTTGATTTTATTGTGTTGCGAAACCTAAAAAAATAAATAGAAAGTTCAGAACTGACTGAAGATTTATTTATTTATTTTAATTCAATGAATAAAGTAAACTTGACCAATGCCTGGATAGATGGACTAAGCATGCAACAATATAACATGTCAATATATGTGTTTAACATACATGATAAAAAGCTCAAAAAAGTGTGTTTTGTGTAAAGAAAGCCCTTGTTAAAATGAATGCATCAGATCTAAAGAAAATCAAGAGTCTTTCAGTCTTGTTTGATTTGAAATGAGATGACAAAGTCATTTCTAAAGCTTTGGGGTCTGCAGTGAGCCACAGTGAGAGTCAATATTTAATGGAGAACATAGAACAGTGGGGAACGTTCAGGAGACGTGATTTAAGTATTTATTTCTGCTAATATGCCTCACAGTGGAAACGTTCTCTAACTGAGATCCTTAATGAGGTTTCAGGGACAGACGTTCACCAACAGTTTCAGGATTTTCTCATGTGGTGCTGTTGTCACGTTTATGTCTCTCTCCTACAATTAACAGCCTAACTGTATGCACTCATGCCTCAGGCTCTGGCTTAGGAGACACTTATCAAACTCTAGATGTCCACTCAACTCTGGTTGTGCTCTGTTTGACAGCTATCAAAGCAGCTGCACATGTCGCTAAGCAACAGCTCGGAACGAGAGGAACAGGCACAATCTCCGCAATGACTTTACTGTTGCAGACAATAAAAAAAAAAAAACATAGCAAAGCTAAATTTTACATGCAGTTATTCAGAACTGAAGCAACACTACGCGGTTCTGAGAAAGCAACAAAGACTTGAGAAATGACCCAGCCTGCTACGTCTGTATTGCTTCAGAAGTGATTTATCCTGAACAGCAGTGTTTAAGTCTGGTTATCTAAAATAATATGTGAAACAGTTCTGCAGTGAATATTAATTTTCCAATCACTTTGGTGCATTTGTCACTATTACGGTTTGCACAACAGCTAGTCCATTCCTCAAAACAATTAGAACAAGTTGGTAACCTGCATACCTTATAGCATGTGGCTGATTGGTTGTATTTATTGTTCTGACACTTTTTCTTTAATTTCCTCTGTTATTTCTTTTATTTTTATTGCTCCTCTTCTTTTCTTACAAGTAGGTCTACGATTCTTCTTACTTAGAGTGTCAATGTTTCTTATATTTTCAGGTAAATGTTTAATAAACTGCATCCTTAACAAGGACAGTATGTCTCCTAGATTGAAGGAAATGTTCTAGGAGTTTTTGTAGGGATTGATTCCCCTCAGAGATCAGCCATGTTTCTAAAAGCTTCCTCAGACACACTGAAGCTCAGATTAGGAAGAACATCCTGACTCCATTTATTTGTCTTCTTGTCAAGGGAGAATGGGTAAACTCCAAATTACTAGCTTCTTTGTTTTGATGAGCCTAACTGGGTCTAAATGTCAGGGAACAGGAACCTGACAGAATGATGTCACACAGGAAGCAGTGCAGTGGTACATCCAGTCTCCCGCTGGAGCTGGGCAATTACGTGGGCAGGCAAACTCCCTTATCTCTAATGAACACTTGCAGTCCCTTTAAAAAGCTTCCACAAAGGTCCTGGCAAAGAACATGGCTGCTTGGAGACGGCCCAGGGTTGTCTCTAACAGTCATCCAGGTTCTTTTCCAGGTGAAGCCTAGAAACACTGACGGCTTTCTAGGCTTTTCTCCTGGAGCAGACGTTTGAAGAAAAAAATAAACTTTTTCTTTCTTGAAGCACAAATATAAGACACAAAAGCAACAGTCAACTCAATATGAGAAACTGTGTGAAGACCGGCCAATCAAAGCAGAAACACAGTTTTACCTTTTGGTAAATAAATATGGTATAAATGGACCCAAACAGCTGATAGACCTCAGCAATAGATTATGAAAACATAAAGGGGATGGACTGGATATAAATCCCGACGTTTATGGAGCCGATGTGACGGACCATCAGGAGCAAATGATGTTTGAACAACCAACACTCAAAACCTTAATTCAGCAGTTATCACTTTATGTAATATAATAATGTTGTACTCAATGGAAGGATGGGTTCAGAGCATATAGATTCAATGTGGTGGTCACCAAGTTTGACTGAAAACACATTCTGTTTTCTTTCATCTCTTTAAATGGCAGTTTTAGCAAACAGTTTCCATTTTTAGAGAAACACCAAATTTAATTGTGTTCGACAGCAACACTGATTCTGAGGACTTGATATTTTCTGTTTCCAGGTAATTTATGTTAACAGATTACTGAAGTCATTGATTACGATGACGATTATCATCACTGTTAATCTTTGTGTTTGGTGTTTGGAGCCAGATTCCTTCCCTGCTCCAGCTGCCAACCACCAGAGATCATTAAAACAATCCTGCTTTTTGTAAGTGGAAGAAGAAACACATAATTAACACACATCCCTTTGAATCAGACCGCAGGCTTTGTCAGTCACTAAGTAGATTAGAGCCGTATTGATTACTGAGTTCATTTGCTGCCACATTCTAATTATTCTTGTCCTTGCATGGAGCTCTGCTCATTTCCTGAAGCTCAAACTTTGAGTTTAACCTGCAAACAAAACTCCTGAGAACGAACCGTAAGTAAAGCAACAAGAAAGAACATCCGTCTGCAAGTCCAAATGACATCAGCCGAGGTCATTAGCATGAATGAGTGTGGAAGCCTGACACAGCACACTGAGAGGCCGAACCAGAGGATGATTATAGAAAATCTGTGAGCATGCCTATCTGTGGCACACAGACGCTATTGTTGATTGCTGCTCTTCCACAGCAGCAGTCAGTCAGTAGAGTGTGCAGACAGCAAAAAGATGGAGAGTGGGTGGTGTTTATTCACTACGAAGGAGGCGCAGTCCATCCAAAACCCGGGCAGCGAGGCGGCCTGATTGACGGCCCACCCGGTACCAATGATCTCTCAAGGAAGGAGCTGAGAAAGCTCGCCGCTATCACATGTCACCGGCCTCCGTGTGGAGGAACGCACACGTCAGCGCATGACGACGGACTGTCAGGGCAAATGTAACTGGGCTGGAGGAGATAGCAAAGGATTCTATTTTTCAGTGATGCTAAAGGGAGCCGGGTGGAAGCTTTGCAGTTTCATACATCACTGACGGGTCAGACTCAGTTTCAATTCAGTGAACTGCAAATACAGAATTTACTTTCATACAATCAGCCGCTCAGCGTGGAACACAAAGGGAGCGGGGTAAGAGGTCAGATGCTGGTCAGCAGTGTTTTCTACAGTATTGTACTGTCTGAAAATGTCATATCTGATTTATTGTGTGGAGAAATGGGAACCAAATGTGTCTCTGCAGCCAAACACTGTTGGCTTTCTGTTGATGCAACACTGAGTTACTGGTCCCATTTACTGTTTCAATAAGATAAGTCAGTGTTAATCAAAACATGGTAACAGTAGCGGTAATATTCCACCTGTGAAAATATCAGTTGGACCTTCCCCTTGACCTTTAGACAAGAATCCTGAGCCTTTAAAAGCTCAGCAAACAGAAGTATATAAAATGTTGTTTTATCTTGATTTTCATCAAACAAAATAAAGAAGTTAGCATTGAGCTCTCCTCAGTTGGACGGGCCTTGAAAAGCTCCAGTGGGAGTTTATCTGGGAATGGTTCTGATGGTCAAACCGTCAGCCGGCTCCTCAGACAGTATCATTTCACTCTTAGGCCCAATTAGTTGAGTCACCGTTTTAGTTTTTACACATTGATGAAACTAAACAGGTTTAGTTCACTTAGAACCTCGGTACAATTTAGCAAACACATTTATCTGTCTTTACTAAAACTGATTAAAACATATTTCTTCCTGGCTGTAAAAAACATTATTTTAGACTAAATTTGCATTTTTAGTTAGCAAATAACTAACTAAAAAATAGTTAGTAAATAGATTATTATTTAAAAATATCTATAATAGCATTCTCTCAATACGTAATTGATTTTATCTTCTAATTGTAAAACCAAATTGCTATACCAACATGCTTGTTTAGCTGATGTTAATGCTAATGTGCAGAATTTAACTGAACTGATTCCCACATAACGTGTCCTCAGCATGGTTGAATCTATAAGTCTGAGTTGCACTTTAGGAATGGATTATTTGGAACAGACTTTCAGTCCTGGTTACAGTTTTCTAGGTGTTGAGTATTGTTTCCTCTGTTGCTACTTCTACTGACAGGGCTTGGGTCAGAAAGCACGCTGGAGATCAGCAGATTACAGGCTGTAGCTCCACACCAAGGCATTATGGGTATGGAATAAGTGTCACCTTCTGCATTGCATCATGGGTAGAGAACACGAGGAGACTCTCAACAAGTCATACGTCTGAATTTTTCCATGTATTTAAATGTTAACACTTCTGGCTGTTTATGTAAAGTTCTGTTCTTCTCATGAAGTTATTGAAGAAAAAAAGTAGCGATGAACAGAGTTTCCATAGGCTCCGCCTCTTCACTTCAAAAATTGTATATCCTCCTTTTTCCCGACTTAACAATATTATTACATTCTATGTCTTAGTAGAAAAGTACAATCAACTAATTTTATTTGGTAATGAAACAGCTTTTTACCAAACATAAGACGGGCTGGACGTCGAGATTCTCTGAGCTACATCACATTCACAGCAAACGCTATCAATAGCAACGGAAATGTTTTACTGTAGACCAACACATAGTTGAAGCATTTTCCTATTGGATGAAGACATTCAAGAAATCAGAAAAAGAAAAACATCCGTTTGTTGAGTTTGTGGCAAAATCTATAAGAACAGAGGATAAAACCCTTTTTGCAGCGTAAATTTGAACTTTTACGTTTTCTTTCAGGAAATATGAGAAACTCTTCCATTCTCGTTTTCCTGAACTCAATATTGTGTTTTGTCTCATCTTGTGAGTTTTGTGTATCCATACACTCCTAGTGCGTCGGCAGTGGAGTAAACAGGATACCACAGTATCTTTGAATCTGTCCAGTAATCTACAGTCATTGTGAAATCTGCACTGGAAGCACAATAAGGATCAGTAAACCCAGCCACATCTTTTGCAAAACACCAAATCAGAGCAAATCAAATTCTAACATCAACCTTCGAGTTTTTATAGTGCCTGCCATCTAACTGTCTCTGGTCCTGACTCCTCTACGGCTCTGCTTGTGGTCAGACGTCTCCGACATGTAAAGGACTTCATATAAGCGAGTCACAGAGCCTTCTGTTCTCTGACAGGACTGGCGCCATGACAGGCAGATGAATCTGGACTTTGGATGAAGCCTTCCATTTTTACAGCTGACCTTGACTAGAGGTCCTTCTAGTAATTTATAGCAAATAATGTTCAAAGGAGTCCCATTTCCAAGATTCACTGTCACTTTGTGTTCTACCATCGCTCTGCCTCCAAAGCCAATGTGCTCTCCTGACATGAACATCCCATAAAAAATATCAGCAGCCGTGTTGGTGTCCTATCCAATTATGTGAAGAGTGAATTAATGCTTCTGAAAGCAATGAGTTTTTAACTGTTGCTGCAACTCCAGACTTTGCAGTCTTATTGCTCTCCATGCGTTTGTCCAAATGACAGCAAACTGTTTCAAAAGAGTTTCAATTTGTCCATTGTTGGTACTTTATGGAAACACATGAATCCTTTTGAGCTTTTAATGAATGTTGATGTTCTCTGTTAAAATGCAGACATGTTTTTATGCACAAACTCAGGATGACAACAGCCATACGGGCTTCCAATAGGCTTCAGGCACGAGGTACAAAATGTGTTGTTGTTTTGTTAGCAGGGCAAACATCTGCTTTCTATGTTACTGATGAAAGTTTTAGCAGCAGAGTGTTGTGTGTAGAGAGTCCTGCCCCCTAAAGGACTCTGTTTCATCTTTATACAATAATTAGTATTAAAAAGAAACCCAAAGTGTTCCTCAAAGCCACTGGGCAGCTGAGCAGAAGGCTTGGTACAGTACTGTTAAGGAAATGTGACAAAATTGGTCAGTAGTTCCAGTAGTTAGTTTCAAAATGATTCCAGTACTTTGTATTTTATGGTTGATAAAGAAGAACACAGGACACTCATTTGGTAGCTGTCCTGAGAAGTAGCTGGATGTGAATTTGTGCAGGGTTAACTGCTGAACGGAACAAAAATTCCCTTTTTATGGAGTTTATGTGAATTCTTTTTATTCATTTTTGCACATGAACCATCTGTAAATGTATTCCATATTCATGAAGTCTGAACTTTGAGTCTACAAAGTGATTTTAACAGAATTTAGATCATTTATCAGCCCAGAAAATTCTGAATTCCTTCTGTACTAAAATTCCAATCTGATTTCAGCAGATGGTATTTTTTAGAGCACAACACACACAACTTTTGGTCTTTGAGAATGGAAAACAAACATATCTGGCAGTCATTTACACAGATTTGTAAGGATGCAAAATTGACATCGACGTTGGCTGATGTTAGTTATTGTTTTAGCATAATGTGAATAAAATATTTATTTTGATCCTGTTGCTGTTTCTGGTTGCTCTGTGTTCGGTCATATAACAGTGATGGTGAAGCGGTGCAGGATTCTGGGTGTTTTAACAGAAGCAGAGACGCAATGTCACTAGTTTTTTATTGTGGTGAAAGAATTAAGAATTATATACATAATGTATGTAAATATCAGTTAGTGGATGTCACAGCAATATTATTAATATTGTATATTGATGTCAGCCCAAATTTTCACATTGGTGCATCTCTATAGATTTAAAATACTAAGTATAGTCAAAGTAAATGCATGTGTAATGCGTCATATTCAGCTACAGTAAGTGTCATTCGGATTATATTTGTGGTTTAGTTCTAAAAAAAGGCATGTAGGTGTTTCTTAAGACACAAAGTTAGATTAAACACAAAATTTAAATCAACTGCTAAAAACATTACGAAGAGGCGAGAAGTGTTGAGTTCTGTTGAAGTTTGTTCATCTTTTTAAATTAAAATCTTCCTAATGTCATAAGAGTCAAATGTTTGAGGCGTAGTGTTAAAAATCAAACCTTTTAAAACAAACAAGTCTTTTTGACAGGAAAGTTTGGCACATATACTTATAAGCAAGGCTTCACTTTTTATGTGTAGCAAGTAAATATAAATTTGATCCTGTTTCTTGTATATTTTTTAAATAATCAGATCTGAATTTCTCCATGTCTACATGGACCAGGTTTGATGGATCATGGTATTAACCAGTACTTATGACTGCCTCACTGAGGACTCAGCTGCTGCTGGTTGGTTTTACACCTCAGGCTTTGATGAAACCAGCAAGTTTCACCTGCTAATAATTGCAGCTGTCACACGAGGACATCTGTTTCCTGAGGCTGCATCAGCTCTTCCTCTGTAACACCGAGCCGAAATTGGACTCATGTGGCGACGCTGCAGTTTTGTATTTTTTACATCACAACTTTCTCACTTTCTCTTTCTCTCTGAGCCTGACCCCAGCTCATGTTTTGCATATCACATTATCAGTGCTGGTTAGGCAACTGTAGCCTGATAAAAGCAGGTTGTTACAACCAAACTAAAATCTCTTCAACAACCTCACAGCTGTAAAAGAGACTTGCCAGGTTTTTGTCATGGATAATTGTTTGACTGCTCATTAGTAGATTTTAGTTCAGTTGAAATGAACTGTGATGGGGTGTGGATGCATATGAACGCCAATCAGAGCAGGGTAACGGTTAGGTATAGTGAGATCCTTTTTTGTCATAATCCAATATGCCAACCACACAATAAACCAAACTCAACCACTCCTTTTAATAAAGTGCTATTGTGCCACAGGGGAGGTAATCTCACTAATGCTCCTCATAGCAACAGCAGGCCTGTTATTTGTTTTGTTTGTTTTTTTCCACTGTAACTGTGACTGTGTGTTTGTCACATTTTTTGGGCATCACTTTGTCCTCCCACTGACTGCTCAGACTTGGTGGCGAACTGCTCTTCTCCTCTGTCTCTCGTTTCCTGCACTTCTCCAATCATGTTTTGTTAGCTGTGGTTATGAAAGGAATGACTGAAAATATATGGTTTTATTCCAATAGTTTTTTTACACAGTAAAATGTTACTGACTTTGTTATAACAAGGAGGAAGTCTCATAACCCACATGCAGAACCAGTGCATGTGGTTCTGCACCACAGTAACAGTCAGTGAATGAGAACGAAGTCATGACAACAATGGTTTATTCACTATATTTACCAGGTGAGTGTACAACACTGGATCAGTTTGATCACTATTGGAATAATAGATTCTCTACATTCTGTTGAAATGAGTAACATTTGGAGGAGAAGTTGGAACCTGCTGTGTTTGGGTTGAACCTCAGTTGGTGTGTGTGAGTCATGAATGGGTGTGTGTATGTGTGTGTGTGTGAATAGGAATGACTGATTTCATTTAAAGCCTATTTGAGAAAATCAATAGATAAATCTGATATATGACCATATTTGGCCAAATTCTGCATATGCCTGTCTTTACCGATGGAATAAAGATTATAATAATAAGTCAGTCAAATTCTAGATAATTTTCCTTCCTTTTATAGCTGCTGTATTTATCACACCACAGACACCTGTCAGTGTTTGGTTATTTATTTAGATTTTGACATAATCAGAATTATGAGATTAAAGTCAGAATCTTTTTTTTCAGTGACCCTAATCCTCTTTCCTACATTTAGATAGAACAAAACTACATTTTTCACTTATTGAACTTAAATTTATATTCTTCTGCAACTTAAAATCCCAGAGGCACCACAGTAACAAGTTTGTGAAGCTCCTTAGAGATCTGGATACTGGGAGCTGTGCTGAGGTCAGTAGATCTTTATCTTGTTCCACTGAAGTAACGTAGCAACCAGATCAATCCAAATCAGTATCATGCAGAGCTTCACTCACTCATCAAAGACTCTGTCCTTCACATTCATCCTGGTCTTGGTAATTGTTAAGCGAAATCTCCCTAAGAGAACAACGGCTTTCAGAAATGCAAAAGTGAAAATCAAAAAAACGTCCAGCAAAAATAGAACAATTACCAGCACTTCATCCAGATTAATGTCTCACTGCGTGTTGATGCTAGGCTTGTCCCAGATGAGCAGAAGTTTTAGTGCAGCTTCCTGCTGGAGCAGGTTTGATTTTCTTTGTGTAAATTAAATCAGAAAACTTCATATCTGACTTCTATCATCAGTTAGTGTGTGTCATCCTTTTTTAATCTCTGAGATTAAAATATGTATTAATGCAGCTTTTTGCAGCTGTCCTTACAGTCCACTCTGATGTGGTCAACCCTTTAACAGTGTTAATTCATTCTCCACTTTGGTTAGCGGGGATCAGAGGTTCAGGAGGAAAGGAGTGAGAGAGGAAATGGACCTGGACATCAGCACAGCATCAGAGAACATCATTTCTCTGTTGGCTCCGTCTTTCTGATCCAAACAACTGGAGATAATGACAGAGGAGAGAGACTCCACTGATGCACCAACAGAGAAATCTGCTGCACCCTGAGCTGCTTCATTTATATAATTAAAAAGAATTATTTTTAATTTTGTATTTTTACATGAATCATGTGAACATGTATTTGTTAAACATGTTGACATGTTCCTGGTGTTTTGAGGCAGCAGCTACATTTGGCTGCCTGGATTTCTGTGTGAGTTACCCTTCTTCTGTCCTCTCATAAGTCTCTAACCTGAGCACCTGAATTCCTGGGCAGCCTTCAGTCATAACCGCTTCACATGTACCTGCTATGATGCTCTGAGGAGGGAGGAAATGAATTTACAATAAAATGTGAATCTTGCTGGATCTTTGACTTTTAAATTCATTTTCTATGTACTGATAAAATGTCTTTTTTTGTTTTTTTCCTAATGGGATTAATTTTGGTTCATTTTAAAACAAAGTTTCTGAAAGAAGTGGACAGTTTCTGTCAAATATATTGCAGTGGCAGATTGTCCATAAGGGGCGCTGGGGCGCCTGCAGTCAGGAGTTAGTTGTTTTTTAACAGTTCAGTTCTGATTGAATTCAGCTTGTTGTTTGTTCAGAGTTACATTTAGTTTGGATCTTTTCACTGTTTCTAGTCTGATTCAGTGTTAGCTGTGGAAACTGATTTAAATTTATTGTCATTCAACAAAGGCACAAAAGTGAATTTGGCAACCAAATGTTGCTACTGGAATACCCAGAAAAAAAACTAAAAAACTGCAAGTGGGGCACGTTGTGGTGGCGTAGGGGATGGCGCGACCAACATATGGAGGCCTTGAGTCCTTGATACAGTCGTCAAGGGTTCGATTCCCAGAACTGACACTATTTGCTGCATGTCTTCCCCCCTTTTTTTTACCCCCTTCCTGTCAGCCTATTTTCATATAAGGGTCACTAGAGCCCACAAAAAAAAAAAAAAAACTGCAAGTGTGACTGTGAATAGATATAGATATTAAAAAGTTTTACTGATGGAGGTAAGAAATAAAAGAAATGATTGAATTGTTTATTTCGCAAGTTCGTGATCATATATTTTACTTTTACCTGATTTAGCCATTCATATTATTTTTGTGGAGTTGAAGTTCTTTAATATGAATCCTTATATATATATTTTATTCCTTTAGAAGTGAGTTTTAATTATTTCTGGATTGATTTTGCGTATTTTGTGAAAATTTTTGTTTGTTTTTTACCTGGATGCTGATTATTTTAGGCATATGAAATAGATCTATTTTCAATCAAATCTAATAGATCTTTTTTTACTATTTTGTGTTGATCTGTAATATAGAATGAAGCTAGTTTGTATTTCTATGTAGATGCAGAGATATTTTCTTTCAAATGTACACCATGTAATCACAACTGGAAGTAGAGCAGCAGAAGTTACAGGAAAACCCCGAGGGCGTAACGTTGGTCCCACATGTCATTCAGTCTCCATAGTAACCACCCGGTGCACCAGTTGGTGGATGGTGACGGTCCATGCAATCTCCAGTAACATTGAGGATTTGAACCACAGCATCAGGATGTGGGGTCAAAAACAGAAACAGCAGTCTCATAAGGACGTCCACACAACCTTTAAAACTGTAAACAAAAATCCTCGACTTTCTTCACAAAGGCTTTTTTATAGAAGGACAGGCTGCTGCTAATATAAGTGTTGCCATCATTGAGGAAAACTTCATGAATTCAACATGAACAAAACTCACTGCAAACAATGACATCAGTTTCCTATTAGACCTGTTTGCATGTCAAAAGATTTTTATAGTTTTGAATATTTATTGTTTTTTGTAAATTATCTTTGGAATAAATGAATTTAGCTTAGTGTGCTCCTTGTTTATGCCTACAGACCAATTCTTCAAACTTTCTTTACTGGTATTATTGTTGAAGAGTTGTGTATTCTTTCTATGGTAGAATTGTGTGTGTGTGTACATTCAGGCCTGTGGGGGTGTGCGTGGGGGTGTGTGTGCGTGGGCGTGTGGGTGTGTGTACGTGTGTGTGTGTGCTGTAGCTTGTAGTCTGGATGGTTAATTAAATGAGAACATTATCTGCTGAACTTTATGGTTTACTATAGAAACATTTTAAATGCCATTGGTAAGTGGAAAAGGCCTGATCCATCCTAATTACTGAAAGGGTAAATACTTAGTCATGAAACATAAGCCGAGATAAAACTTTACTTTAAGTTTAAAGAAGTTTGTTACATCTTATCTGCGTCACTGAACCTGCACCAGTTCATAGTTTCAGCATCATCATATGGCCAGAACAAAATGATGACTCATCACTGGATTACACTTTGACTGCTTTCATTCTTTTGCACATATTTTATGGAATCTTAAGGAATCTGCATTATTTGAAGGAATCCTAACCCCTCCACTCAGCTCCTCCAAACTAGCAGCAGCAATTAGCAAACACCTGGTGCAGCTGAGAGCCTGCTGAGCTCAGCATACAAACTACTTTAGAGAACAAAACAGGAGCATTGTTCTGATGATGTGATCAAAAGCAGAGAGTAAGAGCTTCTTAAGGAGATGGGGGCCAATTTTACGATGTCAGATAATACAACGTCTAATTTCTGTTATGGTAGTTTTGATATATGCAGCATCTCATAACAATTGAAGGTAACATATTTGTTGTGGTATAAAGTGGCATTATGTGCCAGGAAAAAACAAAACACCGATAATTAAAATGATCAAGCGCTGCTGCCTGGATGGACCAGCTTCTTTACTGTGAATAAGAGCTTAAAGTACTGAAATATTGTTTTCTTTTAAATATATGCTATGGGGAACTTTTATCTACACTTCTAGAACCCTACTAGAGTGGATCACGTGGAGCATTAAATTATGTATGCCTATTTGGGCATGTTTGTATCTCTACACACTGATGGAGTTTTTGTGACAAGAGCTGAGATTTTAATAAACATATTCCAGTTTTTGGTGTATCCATATAGACTGTACATCTGAAATCTTTTAGCAATAATGACATAGAAAGCTGCTTTTATGTTTTGTTTTTATTGTCCTATCTTTATCTCACATAGTCCAGACTGAGTTAAATTTGAACTGGAAGGTCAGGAAGATGTATGACAGAAAACTGGAGCTGTAACTATTTGGGAAGAATTCTTTGACCTATAGCTTGACGTCAATGACTTCAAGGTTTTCAACTCCTGCAGTTAGATATTACAGCCTTTCTGAGAATGTGTAGACATCTATAGTTTTTCCAACATGTAGCCAGGGCCTTGGAGACCAATTCTACACCTTGAGTTCACACGCTGCCTACAGTGTGTGACATTTGTAACCGTAGCTAATGACTATTGGTTGTAGCACTTCTAAATGTGGCGCTGGAGTTTTCTCCCAACCCTGGTAGCTTGATCCATGGGACTCGCTGTGTTTCACATATTTCTGCTGAGATGTTTTAACTTTAGAACATAAAAGTCTCACCTCAAATGATGGGAAGCTATTGATGAACTGAGATGTGGGACAATTCCATCCAGATGAGATGGGTCTCATTTTCATCAGTGTGTGTGGTTGTCTTCTGGTTTTTATGTAAAGTCCATTTTGCATATTGGAACACAAATGAACCACAACTCATTCAGGGAGAATGTACACCGTCCTCTCTGCTGTTACTAAAACACTGTTGCTGTTAGCGATTGCCTTTGACTGCACTTTTCTCTTGATCACACAGATCCTGGATCCACAGCTGTGCTTAAACAAGCATCCAGGTTCAAACCATCCCTCTGGCAGACATGAGGAACAAAGGGTATGTTCTAACCGCTCCCATCACCACGCCCATCTATGACTGAGAAACCTGGCAAAAACACTGGCAAAGCAACGTTTGGCCACATGTAACAGGTCAAAGCAAGTCAAATTGTCTGATATTTGTTTTTTGTTCACATATTGGTCTTGATCTAATAAATTAAACTGGGTTGATAATAAACAATATTTATTTCTATTCTGTTGCCGTTTGTTTCTGGACGCTGGTCATGTGGTGTTTGTTTGGTCATGTGACCGTGATGATGATGATGATGATGATGATGATGATGATGCAGTGCGGAATTGTGGAAAATTTAGCTGAAGCAGAAAAGCCTGGAGGGCCACCAGACTTTACTTGCCCCCCCCACCAGGCTAAGCATTGTTTGTTTATTTGAAATAGAGCTGGCAAACTGCCCTAGTGCCCGCTACCAGTAGCAGGTTTTCTGGGAGAAATGCTGCCTGTAGATCATTTGAAACTTTCCACCTCAGCCTGCCTCATCTACAGCAGCTCACAGGAAACCTGAACTCTGGTCAGTCATGTGTGTGTTTTATCATGTTGCTCCTTCAGTCTCTAACGAGGGAGACGTCCATCCTAGTTGCCTCCACATGACTCCATAGCGCACTAGCAGAGAAGTGGAAGCACAAAGAAGCAAATGAAAACAGGTAACAGTTTTCACAGTCGTTGAGTTGTGGCCATATCTTAAAGACAGAAGATATTTTTTCTCCAGTTTGACCTTAGCTGTCCCCAAATCCTGCCAAGATGGGAGATCGACTGCTTCTCCTGGCTCATGTTGTTAGCCAGGCGCAGACCTCAGTAGGATGGAGGTGGTGTTGAGTGTAGGTAGGTCCAGTAGTAAATTTGCACCATGCGCATCCATCACCACAGCCATGGCTCTGCCTCCGCCTTTTCCTTCAGCTGAGCTGAGCTACGTCCCTGCTTACACACGTTCTCTGGCACATAATTAATTCTGCCTCTCATATCTCTTCCTGTGTGTCAGCGCCTCTGCTGCTTTATAGGCTCATTCTGGAATGAACTGACAGGTCTGCTTTGAAATATCACCAAATTAAGACTGCTGGCATGTGTAAGCAACGCAAATAAACACAAAAATCTACAAATCAAACGGAGGGCGCCGTCGATGACTCCTATTAAAACTTTGTCCACCCTGTGATCTGCAGAGGTTTGTTTTGTGGGCTGGAACGTTTGAACTGATTCCACATTCATCATGTGTGTTTCATTCAGCTTCGGCTTGCTGCTCATCACTGATGTGTTGGATGCTGGGTTCCTCCAGTCCTAAAACCGTCTGTCATTAATCCAGGTCAAAGTGGGTGTGTCCTGTCAGTCATGAATGTTTTCAGTGTGTTTACCGGCTTCCTGCTCGTTCATTCTAGTTGTTTTTACCTAACAAAATTCACTCATTTTTGCTCCTCAAGTAGCTGGGAGGTTTGCACAAGAACTCAGTGTAATCCTTGGTCAGCAAAATTGTCTGTCCATCTGTTAGGTTTCCATAGTAACAAATGTTTGTACATGCTGATGGGTGGGTGTAGTCTTACGGTGTTTTCACACTGTATGGTTCAGTAGACTTGGCTTAGTCGGGGACCAAAATTACAACATTTTTTACATTTCACCTGAAGCGGTTTGCTTTCATGCTGCACTGCATCAAATAAACCAAACCTGTTCCCCTCCTCGACTGTGGAGGCACCAAGAACCACTGAAGGAAACGACATGGAAACCTCTGAAGAAGACTCTGAGCACATCTTTGTTTTTCACAGTAAAGGAGTGAAGGTTAGCAGTGGTTGGATTTCTCTTTGTCTTTGACTAAAGACAATGAGCCATTTCTCCCCTTGCGTTAGACTTTTGTGTTTGATTTGATTCTGTTTACCCAGGATGCCATATATTGTAGTCCACTTCCTGCTTTTGTCTCTGGCCCGCTTGTCGTTCACATACACATTCAAACTGCACCAGAGTTCAACTTTTTGTAATCAATCAATTTTACTTAATAAAGCTGGAGGTTGAAAAACTTTCCATCTGAATGTGGATGGAACATGTGCATGTGAAGGTGGCCATGTGCAGCTCTAGTTTCATCCTGTCGTGTTTCCCTCACTTACATCTGGGTGAAGCTACACACCATGAACCGATGGAAATCACTGCAAGGAAACATGACAAGCTTTATCATACGAGGTTGATGGAAAATATCCATGTACACACACAGTCCACTCAAGTCTGAGGCACAGCTTGGCAACCAGCTGTTCCTCTGTGTTTAAATTATCACCTGTCAACCTAAATTTAGCTTGCAAGAGCTAGAATGTAAATTTTCTGTTCAGCCATTGTGCAGAAATCACCCACCACACCTCCTTCCGCTGTCATCCATCATAAAGTAGAGCCAGTCTGGTCCAGCGATTAATTTTTCTCATTTTCAAAGCTCCTCTCAGGAAGCTCTGAAAATAGCTCCAGTTTTATACAGTTATGGATTTGGGGGGGGGAAGTTCAGTTATCTACTAGAAGTCATGACAAATTTGATTTTGAGAATGCATTTTATCTTCACGTGTTGGATTACCAATAAAAACATCTACTTGTTTTTTGCACAAGGTTTTGTATGGTACTTCAGTCTCAGAAGAAGCAGGCGTCACTAAAAGGCTGTAAAGCCACTGAAAACTTGTATTTAGGTGAAGAAAACACCAGAATGTGCCTTTGTAATGAATCACTGTGACACTGTACCAAACTCTGTACCAATCAGAGCTCCAGTTGACTTGAATAATGCATGAGTGATGAATGTTGAAGCTACTTGTTTGTTGCTGTGTTGCCATTGACCACATAATTGCTCTAATGGGAATTATAGAAATATGTTTGTTTAAAGTAAACTGAAGTTTTAAAAAAGAAACTTCAGTTTTTCGTACTACAATAAGCTGGTTTTTCAGCCGTATAAGAAATTGTGTATTTCACAAAAGTGCAATGGATAAAAAAAAAAAAAGTTTGCACTTGAACTCTTTGATTCTTTTCTTTTGCAATCTGTTCTGCTAACCTGTTTATTTCCATCCATTCCTGCATAGACGATGTTTGCAGCAACCCTGCCCACTCCATCCATTTCCTGCTTCCAATAAGTGGCCACATATTCATTCAGCATGTTCCAATTTAAAAGGGCAAGAAAATAATTTGCTCTTTGATTAGTATGCAAGACTTTCAGATGGAGCACTACATCATCGTGCAATAGAAAAGGATTTATCCACTTAATTGATTTCTAGGGTTTCCAGCTCCTTCATCTATTTTTTTTAAATGAAACTCAAGAGATGATTTTTCTTCCATGAAGTGATTAAATAAACCAGAAAAAAGAAAATACTGCAGCTAAACCCTGTGACCAGACTCCATGGTATTTTATAGTTTCATAATGGCGCCCTGACATGCTGCTGATGCCCAGCCATAAAGGGGAAGAATAAAAGACAGTAGCCATGTTTATGTCAAAAGGCAGACGTGGTGAGGTCGTCCCAGGCCACTGACGTCGCCATGTAACTTCTCCTCATCCAGATACTTGACAAAGACTCCAGAGCACATCCAGCATCAAACAGGCGTATAAACCTCCGTCCTTCACGCTGGGCCTTTCTTCATTGCTCTCTCATCATGGCCACTTAAGACGTGATCAGATGAGAGCGCGCAGAAGGACAGAAGAAATGCAGATTGGCATCAGCCTGGTCTGGAGCAAACAGCTGCATTACAGAAACACCTGTCAGGAATTAAAGCCTCCACCCATTATTTTTCTGCAACATTAGCTTCTGATGGCTTTGTGTCTGCAGCAGCAGGACGATGCAGAGTGTAGAAGTAGGGAAAAGGATAAAAAATCCTCATAATGTCTTTGATTTTATTATGATTTAGTCTATATTTAGTCTCTTTAGTTACACAGCTGTAGGGAGGAACAGAGGGAAAAAAACAATCTCTTTATTTTATGAGTTGCTCTGCTGCGTTCGGCGCCCTGACTTGTTCTATTTCTGGGTTTATGTAGTGTGAGAGGTGGAGCGGGTTCACCGTCATATTTCTTAGTGGGCTACTAATGTCACTTGGATCCAGCTCAACATTTTCCTACTAGTGTTTGTATTAAATGTGCACTATGTAGATGTTTTATTTCACAAATACCTTAAATTAAGCAAACATATTAATGGAGGTTTTTTTGTTGTGAAAAATAAAAGTTTTGAGTTTTGTTCATAATTAAAGTAGGTATATTATGCCTTATAATATACCTAATAATATTAGGTATTATTTATTACCTAATAGAAACTAATGGAAGTCCTTGATTTCATAAGTGGTTTGAAAATGTGATTAAAGTAAATTTTGGGAGGATTCTGCACTCCTCATGGCAAACCTAATCAGATTTTAAACTGCTTTATTTCAGCTGGAAGCACTTAAAGCATTGAGCCGGCTGTATGCAAATTATTAGGCCCGAGCAGCTAAGCGCTGCGAAGGCCTATTGTTTTTGTATTGTTTATTAGGCCCGAGCAGCTAAGCGCTGCGAAGGCCTATTGTTCTTCTAATGTTTATTATTATTATTAGGCCCGAGCAGCTAAGCGCTGCGAAGGCCTATTGTTTTTCTATTGTTTCTTATTATTATTAGGCCCGAGCAGCTAAGCGCTGTGAAGGCCTATTGTTTTTGTATTGTTTATTATTAGGCCCGAGCAGCTAAGCGCTGCGAAGGCCTATTGTTTTTGTATTGTTTATTATTAGGCCCGAGCAGCTAAGCGCTGCGAAGGCCTATTGTTTTTGTACTGTTTTATTAGGCCCGAGCAGCTAAGCGCTGCGAAGGCCTATTGTTCTTCTAATGTTTATTATTATTATTATTAGGCCCGAGCAGCTAAGCGCTGCGAAG